>NW_020769407.1:720649-776225 GCF_900518735.1 Pseudonaja textilis | reverse complement strand
TGTGTGTGTGTGTGTGTGTGTTAAATGCAGTTGATTTCTAGATTCAGCATTGCACTTCTCTGATAATACATAAAAGCCACTAAAATGGTTTTGAAAATCTGCCAGTAATCATGAAGTTCAAATAGAGAAACCAAATGGATTTTATAATATTTTATGAAAAAGGCTTGTTTCTCTCCAGAGTCTTGGCAGGTAGAGTATGTAAATATCTAAGCATGCATGCAAGGGCAAGGAGGGGATCCAAAAGAATCAAGATGGCAGTTGTGGCTGCATGATCAAAGCCCCACTTCTTTGTACACACAAAAGCAGCAGGTTTCAATGGTCATGGCTGTCATCTTCACTCTTTTGATCCCTCCTCCTTGGATGCTCCTGCATGTATGCAAGCTTTTTATGACTCTCTGGTACTTTACGTATTGGCCTTCCAAAATCTGGACAGGGGGAATTGCATGCAGTCCATGATCCATGAGTTGCCCAACTGTCAAATTAAAATATAATTTGAAGAATTCTATCTTTTCCTTTCCTGGAAACAATTTCCTACCAAGTCCCAAGCTCACACTTAATCCGATTATATCCCTCCAATATTGGATCAATGAGTGGATGCACATCTATTATTCCACAATGTACATAGGCTTCCAATAGATGTCCAATGATTTATGATATCTGATTCTTCATGGCATCATCACACATATGATGTGAATTATAAATTTTACACACATGTGCAATGATATGACACATGCAAAGACTTTTGCCCCCTTGTTCCTTTATATATTTCCATAATATCCTTTTCCCTTTCACTATTATTGTTTTATCAATGTATAAATACAAAGAAAAAGAAAATTTGGAAATTAAGGATAGAAAAAAGAAAGAGTGAAGAAAATATGAGGTATAAGGGAAGAAAGAAAAAGATCTTATGACTCTTTTTAGCACAGTACAAGCCTCAACTTTTTACATTTAAACATTAGTATATAACTAGCCATTTCTATAATAAATATATTAATTAGCATAACCAAAGTCAAAGTTTCATTTTTTTCACCACAAGCACAAAATCCAGAAGTGATATTCAAATAAGAAACATACACATATCTTTGAATAGAACAATCAATTTAACTATTTCTGTTTTATCTTCCTTGCTGTTGAAATAATATATATTTACACTTAATAATCTTTAGAAATTATCACCATTTATATTAACAAAATTCAGTGTATTCTTCCAGTCCTTAACCTTAAACGGAAAAAATATTTTTTCATCTATTTTAAAACATTAAGCTTTTCTTTAAAAACATTTCTAAAATCAAAGCAGTCTAATACATCTTTGTTTTAATTTCCTCTTAACATACATACTTTAAAGTTCACTTTCAGTTCAATAAAATTCCAACTAACTCCAATTAACTCATTAAATTTAGATCACTCTCTCTGAATTGCCCTCATACAATAATTTTTTTCTTTTTGTATACAATGGAAGGTACATTTTCGTAATATCAAAATGGGAAAATATTTGCATGGACACCTTTTGCCCTGACTATGTGCAAGAATATTAAGAATATTGGCTTATTCATGATGAGCAATATTATTTTGCATACTTCAGTATCACATGAATTTTATCTTGAGAGCCATTTTGATGGTGAGAGTGCCTCACTTCCTTGGCAAAAGGGAGGATTATCTTTTCCGGTACCTATATGGCCATCTGGCCCAGATGCACATGAGGGAGATTAAATATACAAAAAGTTGGCGGCGGCAGCAACAAATGTTTCCATAATAGTAATTTTGGGATGTGGGAAAAATATGTATCTTGTGGTTTAATTTGGATTCAAAAAGGAACTTGCAAATCAGAAGCTTCAAAGCATTGTCTCGGAACTTTTAATCAGCAGCTGCCTTTTTTTGAGAGAAAGAGTGGAAGTAGACTTGGCTTATTTTTCTGAAAATTACAGCTCGTTATTTCAAAGCAAGCAGGGAAAGAGACCCAGCAGGGAGTCTCTTTTACCCACCTGGAGAAGAAGCTCTCTGGATGCTGATTTTCATTAGTTCTGCCCTTGCACACTTTTCAAAACCCTTTTCCACTGGTTACCAAGGCAACCTTGAATCATATTGTATGCCTGGGTACTGCATTATCATCCAATGAATATCTGGGCATATGAGAGTATGTGTGACTCAAATTTGTTAAAATGTAAAAGGAAATAAACATGAAAAAATTCCTTCAGTCCAATATAGAGACTAACATCTAGCCAAATATTGGCGTTCAGGGGAATACCCTGAATATTGTTCTTTTGGTAATGTGTTTTTCATTTGTTTTGATTTTGGAGGACAACAGGATGCACTTATTTGCACTTATTTGCACTTATACACAGCTCAAACCCCATAGATCAGATTCATAAATGCTTAAGGGGCAACATCTCTGGTTGTGAATCACCTCAGAGACTCATTGTTGTTGAGCCTTCACATTTTTTTCAGATATAGGTCTCAAGGAATTCAGAAGGGGCTGCAAATAATAGTTTTAAATTATAATTTTAATATGGTTGTATGTTTTTATTAAAATTTTATTTTTATTGTATGGAAAAAATATGTCCAAATAACCATTAAATATAGAAGAAGAGATGAAAATGGCTTAGTAGAAGTAGCCATTCACAATGTTAAAAAGAACGAAAAACAAACCTTTATCCTTGTCAAGTCACAAAGAATAAGAATTGAATAAGAATATTATATGTGTTTGAATGAATGTACTTCCACCTTGCCTTCTATTAAGGAGTAAAAGGCAGCAAAGCTTTATTTTTCCCAAGAAAAGTAAATTTGTGAAGTAGGCTTGGCTGAGAAAATATGAACAGCTCAAACTCAGCTGCAGCTGAGGGTGAATTGGAACTTGTATTTCCCTGTCTCCTATCCAACTCCTTAACAAGTATGTTACACTTGCCCATGATGCAATTTGTCATAACAGTTTTTTTTTTATCCAAAAACAGCCATAGGAAGTTCAGCAACAGTGTGCCCTGTTCCTCCACTGTTTCTTAAATACTGCCTTATGGCCATATGTCCATTAGATCAATTTTACATATTAGTCCTTTGTTTTGCAAACAATACAATAAATTATGGAATACATTTGCTGGCATATATAACATAGGAAAATAAAACCATGAAACCAAATGTTGCCGCTAATTTGTGCATCACTGTTTTGTTTAGTATTTTCAGGACAGATATCAAAGAACAGGAACACCAAGAGGCTCACTGGGATAGAAACAAACTTTGAAGAAAATTTATTGAGAAGTTGTCCCCAAATATATCCTCAATGGGTGTTGTGTGTCTAACTTCAATCTGCAAGGTGTGCCGAAACAGCAAATAGAATTTGATTCGCAAAGGATTCCTTTTATTGGGCAGATTTTTACAAACCTGCAATCTCTCTCTCCCCTTCCCATGCTAAATGTTGCTTAAATTAAGCATCAGCAAAGGGAGGGTGCATATAAAAAAGGATTATGTATCTAGCAGGCACTAAGTCTTGCTATGATAAAAGAAAAAAAATAATGATCTGACTGAAGCTAGACCAAACAATTTGTTATCTCACAAATTGCAAGAGTTAAATAGAAAAAGCTAGCTTGTCTAAGCAGCCTCTCTTCCAGGTGTTAATTGAAAAATGAAGGTCAAGTGCACTAAGATAAAGAGATGGGAGGCAGGACCTATGATAGATCCTGACATTTTTTCTGTCCTCTATGTTATTTTGATAGTACTTCTCTATTCTATACATAGTATGGGCATTGTCTTGGATAAGATGTATAGGACTATAAAACATTCTTTCAGAATTTTCACCTTTTCAACACCTGACATTTTGATTATTTATATCTCATATAAATGCAGACTTGTGATATGTTTATAAAAATATATATGTACATTTCACTGGTAAACAGTAGCAAGTCTCTTTCCCATATTTTATCTATCTCTATGTAAAATCAGTATTACCATGCACCATCAGATGTTGGAATGAAATAACTGGGTATGATAACAATTCCACTCTATTCATTCCCTGTTCATATTAAAGGTAAACAATCATAATATGAAGATACCATATTTAGCAGTAATATTACATGTTTTTCTCTCAACAAGCTTGATTATATATCCATGCAAATATGTATAATAATTAAATAGTGAACAAAGATGGATTAATTCAAGTTATAGCTTTATCTCTGAAATAAGAGGGTGGATAGAAGGTTATAACATACTGAAAATAATAATGTATCCAAATAAGAAGGTAAATACAGACCACCTCTAAAAATATTAAAATCAGCAGTGTTTTAAGTGCTTTAGGAGGACAACCTTTAATGATCTTGAGTACAATTCAGATGTAACCAATTTATTTTAGGACTTATTATTGCATAGTCATGTAGGAAAAATGCAATATCAGACCATGCTAGGCTACTTTTAGAAAGTTCATTTTCACCTTATGAGAACAAATTTACAAGAGTAAACACATCAGCCATCATGGTATCAAAATTGTGTGACACTATGTATCTACTGTATGCATGTATCCCAAATCAAGATGGCAGCCTCCATACAGTGGTGGGATTCAGCTGGTTCACACCAGTTCATTAGAACTGGTAGCTAACTTTTTCTGCAGTTCAGTGAACTGGCTGAATCCCTCACTGATCACCATGCCTGGTCACTCGCCCCTTCCCTCCCTGTCACTCCTCACCTCACCCCAAAGAGAAGAGGTGCCTGCTTATATGCATCTCCAACCTTTGCCCAAGTAAAAGCAAAGAAAGGCGCTGTCAGCATTCCAATTAAACTATCCATGCAATTCAAGACTTCAAGACAAAGTCCATCAAAGTAAGAATTTATTAGAGAAGTCATGTTGGCACATCTGGAGAAAACCCGAATCTGAATTTCTGTGTTTTCCCACCTCCATACTAAAAATTATACCCTGCCCCATTTAGTGACTCCCCAGTCACATTAGCCAATCTACCTTATGTCTGAACTGCCGCCAAATTCCAGTCACTCCCCTCCAGATGCCACCAACTTGTCCTTGATCTCTGGTGAAAGAATGTTGTTGTGGCTATACTCCCTTCACTGCTCTCCTGTTTCCACAGCTTGCACAACTGTTCAGAGTATTGCAGCTTAAATTCAGCACCAGAAAAGTAAACACAGTTGGCGGAGGCTTCATTTAACTTCTTTATAAACATATGAAGTAAATTTTACAATACCAGTTGTAGTTTTCTTCAACATGGAGCAAACTCAAACAGAAGCAGACATATTACGGGTTCAGACCAGAGTTTAGTTTTCAGCAAGCAAGCAAGCAAGCAAGCAAGTTTCTCTTTCACTTTAGAGCTGAGCACAGAACAGAGATAAACCATGCCCAGATTCTCTCTTTAAGTTTTAGTCTTCAATTCAACTTTCATTGGCTGACCTTGTTACTAAGCTCTATTCTAGTTCATGAATATACTCTGACACTCCTCCCTTCATAACTGGAATAGACATAAATCCAATTAACTTTATATTTTTCCCATGGCGTACTCCACCCAATGTCTTGGTCATTATGTTGGCCAAATTGACTTCTGACACACACTGAAGCAAGCTAATCAATTTATCTTTGATGGCTTCTCTTACATTACAATATTTAATGTCCACATGCTTGTTTCTATTTTTTACTCTATCACCTGTTGCCATTTTTACGCAGGAAGCGTTATCCTTGTAGACTAATACAGGTTCAGTAACCTTTATATTTAAATCCTGTACAATTGTACATACCAAGTTACCTCTGAACAGAGTTCAGACAAAGCAATAAATTCTGCCTCTGTTTGCTTTCTGGACTTCCAACCAATTAAAGCCCCTCCAAACAATATCACAATTCCAGAATTGTACTTTCTGGTTTTTACATAATTTGCATAATAACTATCAACATAGCATTTCAATTTTAATTCTTCAGAGACCTGTATTTGAAGATCTAAATTCACAGTTCCCTTCAAATACCTGAGAATCCTTTTTACACCCATCCAATGCAATTGTGTTGGTGCAGCAGTAAAGCGACTCAAAATGCTTACTGCACAAACTATGTCTGGTCTGAACCACTGTGACAGATACAATAGGCTCCCTATTGCTGACTGATATATCTCCTGATTATAAGCTTCACTTCCATCCTCACTCTTTCTGTACTCATAGGTATTGGAGCAGTATTACAATCTTTTATATTATATCTCTCCAACAACTGTTCAATTTTCCTTTGTTGACTGAGAATATAACCACCTTTCTCAGTTTTATGTATCTCTACACCGAGATAATTTTTTATTTCTCGTAAATTTTTTAATTCAATTTTTTCTTCAACTTATTTGCGTTTACCTGTGATTCATCCTTTGCAATGAAGCAAAGATCATCCACAAATGCTAATAGTTGATAATCCCTACCTTTTAACTTTCCAGTGTATATGCAACCATCAGCCTTGTAACTCTTGAACCCAAGACCCTTCAATGCAGTATCTAAATAGATATTCCAATTCTTGGCTGACTGCTTCAGCCCATAAATGGCCTTGTTCAATTTATATACTGTGTTAGGCATTTTACTTTCATACCTTGGTGCTTGAACCATATACATTTCTTCCTCTAATTCTACATTGAGAAATGCAGTTGTTATGTCAAAATGTCAAATTTTATGGCCATGTGCAGTTGCTAATGCTGGTGCCAGCCTGATGCTCTCACTCTTTACAGTTGGCACAAATACTTCATCATAGTGCACATTTTTCATCTGTGAAAACCCTTGTGCCACTAACCTTGCTTTATATTGTATCTCATTATTGGGCAGTACCTTTTTTTTGTATACCCACTTGCATCCTACAGCTTTGCCACCCTGTGGCAAAGTCATAGATATGAACACTTCATATTCTCCCATGGATTTCCTTTCCTTGTCCATGGCTTCTTTCCACTTTACTTGTTCAATTTTAGGTAATGCCAATAGTTATTTGCAGTTCCTTGGCTCGTACCATACATTATACAGTTTAACTTTACTAGCAGAATACCTGTCAGGTGGAATCCCTTCGTTCCATCACTCTGACCTGCATGGCACTGACTGCTTCTGTGTGTCAACCCTCTTTGCTTCATATCTTGTTCAACTTTCTCCCTGAACACTGATACCATCACTAAGTGAGTTACCATCACTAAGTGAGTTACTGTCACTAAGTGGATCACCATCACTAAATGAATAATTCCACAAATTTGCATCAATTCTGTTCCAATTTTGCTCTGCAAAGCTTGCAGACCTTGAAAACACTGTTCTTTTGCTCCCATTGGTAAAGGAATAACATTTGAGCCTGGCTCATAGCCCAGAAACTTGAGCCTTTGGTTGCCCCTTTCTTCTAATTCCTTTTGGAATATACACCCATTCCAAACACCCTTAAATGTGCCAGAGATGATTTTCTCCCATATAGCACTGCATATGGAGTATCATTAATGGAGGAATTCCACAACCTATTAACTAAATAATTAGCAGTCAATATGACTTCACCCCAATATGACCTGCTTAGACCAGAATCCTCTAGCAGTGAGTCCTTTATGGTTTGCAAGACTCCATTCTGTCTCTCAGCAACACCATTCTCAGCTGCTGTGTAAGGATTTGTGCATCTGTGTTTTATCCTAACTGTGCCAAGCACTGTTGAAAACTTGTTGACATGAATTCTGAACCTCTGTCAGTTTGCAGCTGACATAACTGTTATTTATACCTTCTTTCTACAAAGCTTAGCAGTAATAAACATGCCCAAATAACACCTTTGTTTTGCAAGCTGCAAAGGTTATCGATTTGCTTTCAACTGTGATTTGAGGTACTGTTTTTTACCTATAAAGTCTTACATGGCATAGGGCCTGATGCTTGAGGATTTCATGTCTCCAATACTATCTATTTGGCTGATTGATCTTGCAGAGTTGATGTATTCTAGGATTCTTCAATTAAACAGTGTTGTCTACTGGGCTTTAGAAGTACTTCTCTGAAGCAGTGCTTGCTCTTGGAATGCATGCATCTTGGTCACTCGGGGAGACACACGACTTACTCTCTGCTCTGAGACACTGGCAGGGGTGGGATTCTACCGATTCAGATCGGTTGTTATGATTCTGAGCAGTTCAGAGAACCGGCAAATCGTGCCCCTGGCTGGCTCCAACCCTCTCTGCCCGCCCCTCTCCTCCCCACCCAGTCAGTACTTATCATGCATGTACAACATTGCATGCATGTCCGACATCGCTGACTGCGTTCTCCCCCATCCAGTCACTCCTTAAGGTATTTCTCTTTTTTTCTCCTTCCCAACAATCAGCTGTTCTGATGATCAGCTGTGCCAGGATCCCCCTCGCTGTCTTACTGCTTCACCCAGGAGGCTTCCCCAAGGCCCAGGAGGCAACAAGGGGCATGTGGGGGGGTGCTGCCCCCCCTCCGTGCTCTGAGGGGGGACCCCAGGAAAGCTTCCTGGGAGCAAAAATGGCCCCCAGGATGCCCCCCCATGCTCCATTTTTTGCCTCCCTGGGCCCAGGGAAACCTTCTGGGAGCGAACACACCACCGGAGGCTTGCTTGAGGCCCAGGGGGCAAAAAACAAACAAAGGGGGAGGGTGCTGCAAAAAAAAAAAAGAAGAAGCCATGCTCACCCAGTCACATGGCCATGCCCACGTAGCTATGCCCACAGAACTGGTTGTTAAAAAATTTGACTCCCACCCCTGGACACTGGCCTGGTCTGGTTGCGTTCAATGCTCCATGTTGTAATAGGCTCCAGGAGGAGGAGGGGATGCCATCTCTCTCATTGTAAAGTACACTAAATTTAACCGTGCAGTATCTCGGTGTGGATAGCAAGTTGTGCATCTCCACAAGTGATCAAGGTGCATGCAACACTAACAAGGGTCAGAAGAAGTGCCTGCAAAATATGGCAAGTACAGGGTCCTTCACTCCCGCTCTGGAATATGAAGCAAGTCTTCATTGCCCACCATCACCCTTGCCTTCTCGGGCGAGGCAAAGAGTGACTGAGAGGGAAGGGCAAAGGTCGGGGCCAGCCAATGATGGGTTCAGCTGACAAAGAGCCACAGCAGGGGGATGAAAGAGCTTCATTTATCTGGCAATCTGAAATGATTCTTGATTTAAATCATATGGTAAAAAGCACCCAAAGAAGAAGAAGAAAACATCAGCAAAAAAAAAAAACCACCAACCCTCGCTTGTTTGGGGAAATGGTTCAAGAGGGAACACATAGACATACATACACACACAAGTGAGAGGAAGAGAGGGAGAAAAAGAGAGAGAGAGAGACACACAGAGACAGAGACAAAGAGAAAGATAGAGACCTGTTTCCCATAGAAAATACAGAGAGCCACAAAACCTGGGTAGGTGTGGCTGGGAGGGTGGGAATGAGTGACATTGAGTTGGCCATGCCCACCCAGGTTTTGTGGTTCCCAGTGTTTTCTTTTCTGTGGGAAATGGGTCCAAATGGCTCTTTTAGTGATTAAGGTTGCAGTCCCTGGTCTAGAGTATTATGTGGTAGATGCTTTTCTGTTTGAATTCAAAAGTGCATGATGACTGTCTACAGGTAGTCCTCAAGTTATGAATGTAATGGAGCAAATGTGTGCCACTCACTTCTTTCATGCACGCATTTGCTAATAGAATGTGAGGCTCATTAAGTGCACATGAGGTATTTCAGGGTGGGTAAGGCCATGGGGCCTGCTGATGGAACAGACCATCTGCCTAAGACCACTTAAGGCTTCCTCAACCCATTAAAATACCTCGTGCTTCCCACAATTGCCTCCCCCCCAATCTGCCACACTGGGTCCTTGTAAAGATCTAGCATAGTGGTCACCAACCAGTGGGCTATTGCCCACTGGTGGTCCGTGAGAAAATTTGGTGGTCTGCAGAGAAATTCACCCCCAGAGCAACCCCCAAAACAATTAATCCAGGCTTTGCAGAAACTCTCCCACCCACTCACTCCTTACCTGGCAAACTTGTCTGCTAAGTTGCTATTTTTTCCCCGACCATCAGTTGTTCTGCTGTACCAGGAGATTTAGATTAGCTACAAAGCAGGAAGCCATTGGATTTCTGGCTTTCAAGCTAATCTTTAGATCTTCAGCTCTGCAGAGCTGAATCTTCCTTAGGACTGAAGTTTCTATTATTCAGTGCAGACTCAGCCGATAGTAGATAGATAGATCTCTTGAGTGAATCTGTGTTTCTGTGAGCAACTCAATCTGCCTGCTTTGCCTGATTTTGGGTAAAAGTTGCTCTTTTTTATAAAAAATTCAATATTTATATACATATTTATAATATTTACATACAAGCCTTGCCCAGCCAGTCACATGACCACCAAGCCACATCCACAAATTAGGCAATGCCCACATAACCAGTTGTTAAGAAATTTGAATCCCACCCCTGCCTCTGTGTGCTTGTGTGTGTATGTGAGAGAGAGAGAGAGGGAGAGAGAGGGGGAGGGAGGGTTGGAGAGAGGTTAGATCAGATCTCTCTCTCCCCCCCCCCCCACAACTTCAGCAAGCCACCATCAGTCAAAATTCATACTAGTGGTTCCCGGGATTTAAAATTATGAGTTTAGTGGTCCCTGAGGTCCAAAAGGTTGGTGACCCCTGATCTAGCAAGCAGTCTCCTCTCCAACTTCTCAGCTGTGTGCGCCCCTTTGCAGTTCTGTTTGGGCTCCACAGGTTGCCGGCCGAAATGGAGCTTCTGAGGGGCAAATCCGGCCCTCTGACGTTCTGGTCAGCCAGCAATGTGAACAGGCCTCTGGACACCTGAACGGAGCTTCTGAGTGGTAGATCCACCCCTCAGAAGCTCCATTTCAGCTGGCAATGTGTAGGATGAATTTGCAGAGCCTCTGCAGTTGTTCGTATGGGTGTGGTGCTGCAAGATTCACAGTTTGGGTCTTGTTTGCACATGCTAAGGGTGTACTTATTATGTAACTTCAAACGTTCACTAGGAATGCTCGCAACGAGGGATTACCTGTATTTTGTGGTTCCCCAAGGTCTTGTTTGCATGCAAATGGTATTTTTGCAGATTTTCCAATGCATCTTTGTTGCCACTTTGTTATGATGTTGTTTGTAGTCAGTTTGTATGACCTTATAATGACAAGGAGAATAAGGCTAATGAAAATTAGAATCCATCAGTGCAACCTTACATTTAGACTTAAAGGCTGCATTCCAAATGGGTTTGATGTGGTAATTCTCCTATACAATGCTTCGAGAATCCAGGAATGGATTAAGCTCCTCCTTCTGACATCATAGAGCTGAGTCTGCCACTATAAAAAGCCAGCCTCTGGCTGGTGGCTCAGTTTCTTGTCTGTGAGCATAGTCTCTGGAAGAAGTGCTTTTAAACAGCTAAAGGAAGAGTTTGAATTCAAAGAGACAGCAATAAATTTAAAATTCAGCTCCCGGGGATCTGGTAGAGCTCTGTCTCCAGGAGAGCATGGATCCGCTCTCCTGCAGTGTCGATGCTTCGGCCCTGCTGTGCAAGGACTGCAGACCCAGGGAACCTCCCATGCAGCTCTATTGATCGCAACCTCATTGTTGCTGCTGCCAGCCAAACTGCTTTACAGCTGACTCCGGAGCTTCATTCCTGCCACTTCTCAGCTGTTCTGGCTTAATTCGATCGCTTGGGACCTCGTAAGAGCCTAAGGAGCGAAGATGGTGGCTAGGCCATCCCAGGGCCACCCCACATGGTGGGCAGTCATTTTAGAATTGCCGGGTGGCCATTTTGTTTTGGGAGAAAGTGCCTCCCCAAGGCCTCACAGTCTCCTTACTCACCTGGCCTAGGCAACGGGCAGCACTATGTGAGGGAAGCTCACACCACCCTTGGTGTCTGCTCTGTTAGCCAGATGGAGAGGGAAGCCCCCCCAACCAAAGGACTGGAAGACTCCTAAGACCCCGAAAGCCCCTTTGAGAAAAAAGAAAAGACAAAGAGGCCTTTCTGCTAACAGAGAGGCTGCTACAATGCGGCACTTAAGAAACAATTCATAAAAGGTTCAGATGCAAGCCCAGATTCAACATGTTTCTCACTCTGGAGAGGTGCACGTTAGCCCTGAAGTTTCTTCCAAGAGGGGTGAATCTGCTCACAATCACCTGTTAGCTTGGTCCCCAGAGAGAATGGAGGAAGAACAATTTCTCCAGGATCTAAGCAGATCAGGGCCTTCCTCTAAACAGGGTACCTGGGGGCCTGGCCCTTCCTTCCTCAGTGGTCAGGGGCTTCAAGGTGCGCATAGGCTTAGGCCTGAAGCAACCTACACCCCCACAGCTGCGGGCCTATGTCCTGAGGAGAATACGCCCAAGGACCTTAGGAAAATGGTCTCTGTAGCTATAAGGCAGGGCCTAGCAGAAGGATTTAAACAATTCCTTCACCCACAAGGGGAAGGCATGTCCTTGTTACATCAGGGTTTCCCCAAGGGGTCCCCCCCTCTCAGAAGGGTGTTCCCAGACAGCAGTTCTGTTTCCAGCCCTCCCATTCGGAGTTGGGGGAGGAAAAAGAGGAAGACTATTCCAAGGACTCTGACCATAGTCGCTCTACTCATTCTGAGGAAGAGGAAGGAGAACTCATAGACCCCAATATGTGTGAGGAAGAGGATTTTAGAGTTGATCAGCCCCCCCCAGCAGGGGTTTTCATGCCTTCCTTATTCAAGCCTCTGTTACACAAGGCTTTGGTTACTGCACAGCTAAGTCTTGAGGAGGTAGCCCCAGAACCACAGGCTACCACATTTGGCCACACTGATTTGTTGTTCTCCAAGCCAGTGGTGCATACCGAAGTCCTCCCCTCCCCACTGATTTTCTTTGATCTAGTGAAGGAACAGTGCATCTCTCCAGGGGCAGGGCCTTGCCCATCTGCTCATGACAGACAATTCTATAATGTGGGCCCGTCCCTGGCCAATGCCCGACTGGTACCTTTGGTGGATGCTCCAGTGGTGGCATTGTTTCTTCCTCAGGCACCCCCACTGAACCAGATGTGCTCAAGGCAGAGGACAAATGGTCTGAGCAAACCCTCAAGCGCACTCATCAGGCAGTGGCTTGGGCAATTAGGGCATCAATGGCAGCCTCGTTTTTTATGAGAGCTTCACTGTGCTGGCTTCACCAGCTTCAGCAGAGGGTCCCAGCCACCAAATTCAAAGCACACCAAGATCTCAATAAGATAATTGCAGTGGCAGAGTTTACGGCAGACATCACTCTGACTTCATTTCCAGGGCCATGGTTTATTCAGTGGCTGCCAGGCAGCTACTTTGGCTATGCAATTGGCAATCCGACTCCTGTCGTAAATGGAAGTTGGCATCGGCTCCATACAGGGGCGATAAGTTATTTGGCGACATCCTTGAACCATACTTGATAGAGACCAAAGACAAGAGAAAGGTCCTCTCTTCAGCAGGGAAAAAGTCTGAGTATTGCCCCAGGCCATACTTTGGCCCCTCATCTTTCAGACCAGCTCTCGGTTCTCCAGAGGTCAGAGGTCCTTTCTTGCTCACCAAGAACAGTGTCCTGAAGCTTCCAGCAAGCAGCAACAGGCCCCCTGTAAACGGCCCTTTCAAGGGGGAGGAAATCGTTCAATCAGATGCTCGAAATGGGTGCCCCACCTCCCTCCCCCCACCAGATGAGAGAAGTCTACATCAGATGCCTAGGTTCTTGAGACGGTCAGGTCGAGCCTCCAACTGGAGTTTCCTCCACAATGGTTTGTTCGCTACCCCACCTCCAGGGACCACTCTAAATGGGCCCTTACAGAATCGGCAATCCAACATCTCATCTACATACAAGTTGTTCAACCAGTTCCTGAGAATCAACAAGGGCATGGCTTCTATTCTTGCTTCTTCGTGATCTCAAAGGCCTCTGTGGGGTGGTGAGCCATCTTGGGCCTTAAATTCTTAAACAAATTTATCCCATACAGGTGTTTTATGATGCAGACCTTGCATTCTATCCTTGAGAGTGTTCAAGAGGGTGACCACCTCTCTCCATAGACCTCACGGAGGCTTATCTCCACATTCCTATCTGGCCTCATCATCGCCAATTTCTTCATTTTTGTTATCAGAATGACCATTTCCATAACTAGGCTTTACCCTTCGGTCTCTCATTGGCCTCAAGGTTCTTCATGAAAGTCTTGGTAGCTTTGGCAGCTTCACTTTGCACTATACTGGTGAGGGTCCAGTGCTACCTGGACGACATACTCATCCAATTACAGTTGACCCACTCGGCCCATCGCAAACTACATATCACATTGCAAAGCCTAAGAGACCACGGGCTCTTGATAAACCTAAGGAAAAGTCACCTTTCCCCGATGACCAGGTTGCTTCACCTCAAGGCGATTACAGATACGTCACATTGCGAGGTGTTCTTCTCCCTGGACTGAGGGGAGAGCCTTCACAGTGGCATCAGTCAGATTCAGCATCAGAGCACTGTCCCGGTGTCTCTACTGTCCCAGATCCTAGGAAAAATGATCTCCTGTATTGGGATCATCCCATGGGCCCGTCTCCATGCCTGGGAATTCCACTGGTTCTTGCTCCCCTTTCAACGGGCAGGAACCAGCCATTCTATCATAAGGGTACAGGTTCCTTCTCAGATCCTTTGCTCCTTCACATGGCGGCAGTCCCAGGCTCTAGAGAGAAGTCTTCCCTTCAAGAAGCCAGACAGGATCCATCTCAACACAGATGCCAGTCTCCATGGCTGGGGAGCCCATCTGGAGGGGGAAATAGCCCGGGGGTGTTGGTCACAGTCAGAAAGGATGTGCCCCATAAATTGGCTGGAACTCAGGGCTATTTTCTTAGCCCTGAAACATTTCCAGAACAGGGTGGCTAGTCACCATGTGTTAGTCATGACGGACAATGTGGCCACAAAGGCCCATGTCAACAGGCAAAGGGGGACCAGGTCCAGGGCCTTGATGAGAGAGGCCTGGGGAGGTGGGCAGAGAGACACCTCCTTTCAATCAGGGTGGACCATATATCAGGAGTTGACAATGTCCAGGCCAACTGGTTGAGTCGGTCCAAGTAGACCAGGCAGAGTGGAGTCTATACCCCTCTGTTTCAGGACTTGTTATGCCGATTCAACCCTCCAACTGTAGACCTCTTTGCCACCCCCCAGAATGCCCAGTTGGGCAGGTTCTTCACCAGGTTTCCAACCCAGGAAGTGGAGGGGACCAAAGGTGGTATTCAGCAGGTTCTGACCAGTTCTGGAGAACTGGTAGCAGAAATTTTGAGTAGTTCAAAATACTACCTCTGACTGGCCCCGCCCCATCAATTCTCCATCTCCCAAGTCCCAGCTGATTGGCTGGGTCTTCTTTTGTTGCCCTGCACAGGAGAATTGAGCTGGAAAGCAGGTTAGTGGGGTGGGAAGAGAATGGGGATTTTATAGTATCCTTCCCCTGCCAAGCCCATCAAGCCATGCCCACCAAGCAACACCATGCCCACTAAGCCATGCCCACAGAACCAGTAGTAAAAAAAATTGAATCCCACCACTGGAGGGAACGAATCTCTTTGGACTGCCTGGCCTCCGGGTCTCCTCTACACCTTTCCTCCTCTTCCCATTATTTCGGCTGTAATTCGGAAGTTGTTGGAGGAAAAGGGGGAGCTAATTCTCCAGGCACCCCAGTGGCCCAGGAGACCCTGGTTCGCAGATCTGGTCAACCTGCCTATGGCCCAGACATGGAAGATTCTGGCATCCAAGATCTTCCTGCATCAGGGGGCATTACTTCACCTGAACATCCAGTGGTTCAGCTTAACCATTTGGTGCTTGAGCAGCAATCTATGAGGGCCTCCAACTTTCCTGAAAGGGTAATCAACACCATTCAAGCTTCACAAAAGCTGTCTACCACACGCATCTACGATGCAACTTGGAGGGTATTCTGTTCCTGGTGAATGCCTTTGGCCAGAGACCCCTCTTCTGCTTCTGTGGCAGAGGTTCTAATGTTCCTACAAGAGGGCTTAGACAAGGGATTGGCCCCTAAAACACTTTGCTGCCAGGTAGTGACTCTCTCCCTGTTCTATCCTGGGAGGGATATGCTTCTTTATCCCATCACCCTTCAGTGCACAGGTTCCTAACGGGAGCATCTAACCTTCAACTCTGTTGTACATTGGGATTTATCTAAAGTGTTACAAGCTCTAACAAGGCCCCCCTTTGAGCCCCTCAGATCTGTATCTCTACACATTGTACCTCAGGGTACAATTTTTAGTGGCCTTTACCTCGGCCAGGAGAGTGTCCGAATTAGCGGCACTCTCAGTATGACAGGACCTGTGTCTTTTCCATCAGAACAGGGTAGTTCTTAGGTTAGATTCCACAGTTGTCTCTAAGATAAACATGTGGTTTCACCGGACACAAGATGTGTTGTCAGATTTTTGCCCCAGACCACAAGAATTGGAACACAGATAGCATATTTTGGATGTGAGGTGGGGCCTTTGGATTTACATCAAACGGATGGCAGCCTTTCAAAAAGCTGAAGCCATGTTTGTGTCATTCCATCCCTCTACCCTGGGAAACAAGGTGACTGTATTGACAATTAGTAGGGGGGATTAAAGCTTCTATATGCAAGACATACCAAACTTTGTCCATGCCAGTTCCCAGACACATCACGGCCCACTCCACTAGGAGTGTGGCTACTTCGGCTGCCTGGTCTACTCAGGCGTCGCTGGAGATCTGCAGAGCAGCTACCTGGGCTTCAGCTTCTGCGTTTATATGGCATTGTTGCCTGGATTCATTTGCTTCAGCCCAGGCATCGTTTGGTCGGAGGTTGCTTCAACAGGTGGTTCCTCAGTCAGAGTGACTGGACCAGATGTTGGCCCTCCCATGGACATGCAGGCTTTCGTATGTCCCATTCCTGGACTCTTAAAGCAGAGTATAGGAGAATGGGCTTTGGTATAATTACCCGAGAATGCCCTTTCTATCTACGCTGCAAGGGAGTCCAGCCCCACCCTATACATCTGGTTATGATAGTTGGGGAGTGATGAAATTAATTTCTTCTTTATCTTCCAGAGACACATTATGTCTGTCAAGTATCCTTGCCTAAAAGATGAGCGGGCCAGCCAGAGGCTGGCTTTTTATAGTGGCAGACTCAGCCCTATGATGTCAGAGGGAGTAGGTTAACCCATTCCTGGACTCTCTTGCAGCATAGATAGAAAGGGCGTTCTCAGGTAATTATACCAACACCCACTTCTTCAACAAAAATATAATCATGTAGTAGTAGTAGTATGTATGCTGTATGTATGCTGTAGTATGAAAAAATGTATGTATGTAGCAGAAAAATACCAAGAGAAGCAATGCAGATCACTTTTTACAGAAAAAAATGCATTTGCCAGAAGCAAGTTGAGTCTCCATTAGAAACACACTCTGTTCTTATGAGAATTTGGCATAAAAATATGCCATCAGTTCAGCCAGTGATAATTCAAATAAATTACTCTTTCTTATTCTAGTGCAGATTTGTGCAAATTTTCCAAGCCAAAGACCTCAAATGGCTTTTCAGTGAGAATGTTTCAGCACTCTAAAAAATACTAAGTGAGGCCAGGAAAAGAAACTGAATTTGATTTCATTTTATTTTGATTAATATAAGCTAAAATAAAAAGTAGTTAAGGTTATTTCTGTGTAGTAATTCGTTTAATGATTTTCTCCTTCTTCCATTTGATGGGCTGTCTGCTAAAATAAAGAAAGGTCATACACACACTTCAAAGTAAATCAGGAAGCCTGTAATTGTGGAGTCTGTCTGGCAAGAACAAAGAATTCTTATCCACAGGAAATTTGCACCTGTAAATCTTGTAACAATCTTGGCTAATTGAAAGCTGATAAAAGTAACAAGAGTTAGGCAACTGGCAGACCTCAGCTAACAGGGATAGAGTTGGCTTGCAGCAAATCAAATGTGTATTAGATAACTCCTAGGGCATTCATTAGCTAAGACTTGGGAATAGGGACAGTGAGAGACCAATAGAACAAATTGTAGAATTATTACTAAAATGTTTATCAGATGATATCTCTTTTTTTAAACAATTTTATTTAGATTTTTGCAAGACAAAGAAAAATAAAACCTTTTTTTTTCGCGAACAGCTTGGTTCCAGATTTTCATACCTGTATACAGATATAGTCTCAATTACATATTCATCTTTCATATTCAATTTCATATCTTATCACTACTTAAATATTCTTTATTAATTTTTCCCCTCAAATACTTCTCAGGCTTATTTTATAGCTTTCTCATTCATTTCTAAGTCTATTACCTATCCTTTTCAAAGTTTACATATTTTCATTATAATTAATACTTATGCTTTTATCTGTTCTGTGTACACTTTCAATCCATATCCACATTTCAAACATTACAAACAAGGTTTCCCCTATAGTTGCCAATTAGAGTGTGTCACCTTTATATCTTATAGTTAATTCTCTTTCACATCCCATTAAATATTGTATTTCTAAATTATCCCATTAAACAATTATAACATTCATCAGCTAATAACTATATTATAACATAAATCTCTTTTTAGTCAGATTCTGCATGGTACTTCCCCTTTAAATTACTTCTAAACAGTTTTAAATTTAAAAGAAATAAAAAATAAAAAGGAAGAAAATAATTAATCAATTCAAATTCATCCTGAAAACTGATATTAATTTCCTTCCAATCCTCATAATTCATTTCAATCATATTTTATAAATCCTTAATATACATTAATATAATTCAATTATATTTGACATATTTTTGTTTTTATTTAGTCTGTTATCAGACATTCCATTAACAATCCCAGTTTCATCTTCCATTTTAATTACATATATTTCCTGTTTTCTGCACAATTTATTATTTCTAATATATTTATACAATCCCTTATCACCGTGCAGAATCCTCTATTTTAGTTGTATTTTCAACTGTTGTCTCTGTGTCTATCAATCAAACTATTTCCTTTAATTCTTGTTCATTTCCCATATTTCTTTATTTTCTGATTGTTTCTTGTAACTTCTTTTCCCCTTTATTTTCCCCTTTTTCTCACTCCAATTTTTGTCCCCCTCCCTCCTTCTGTAATCTTCCCTTCTGCTCTTTCCTTATATTATGTTTATTTCTCACACTGTTCCTTTTTCTAATTGCCTCCTCTAATCTCCAATTTTTAAGTCCCTTTTTCTGTTCTTTGAGTTTCAGACCTTGTTGTCCCAATTTTTCATTAAAGATGGCCTCTCCTTTATTTGTCTTTTTCCTCTGAAGCCTTTTGCTGATCCTTATAGTCCAAGACTGCCATTTCCAGAGATTGCAGAACAAAGCCAAATGATTCTCTTTTCACTTGCAGTTGTGCCTTCATATTTTTTAATTCCATTTTCAGTTCCAAATAAAGTTCTGCCATCTTTCAACACTTCCCAGTACTTTTAGACAACCGAATTCTATAAGATTACTTCCCAAACTTAATTTTAATTATATCCACTAATAATCCAAAGTTTCCAAAATCATCAAACAGTTCCAGAACAGTCTTCTTACTTCTTTCTTTGTTACAAAGTTCCAAACTCCACTTTCACTTTCTGGCGTCTCTATTTGATTGGAGCAAAATTTCAGTTACTTCGTTATTCTTTAAGAGTCTTTTAAAAGTTCACATTAATTTCTTTTAGCATCAGGTGGCACTTTCTGGTATGCCCAAGGTCCACCCCCTTTTTTCCTTCCTCTGCTTTTTCTCCTTTTCTGGCTTTTAAGTTTAAAAAGCTCCTTATTTCCCTTTTGACACTTTCAATTTCAGCTTCAAGTTTGCCTATTTGGTGTCAGGATCATTTTCACTAGTTTCTTTTTCTAACTTTTCTCTCAAAATTCAAAGCCACTTCCAGTTGTCAGACCTTTTCCCCCCCTCTTCTTTGCCGCCACTTTAAAAAATAGTTTCCCAAAAGTTCTTAAGTATCCAGGGTATCTTGTATTCAGATGTTAATTCTGCTTAGCCCGGTCACCCAAGCTGTCTTCTTCTTCTCCACTCCTGCATGATCTTGTCCGGTCAGATCTTCCTCTTTGTGGTAGCCATTTTGGCCACCTCTGCATCTGCCTTCAGAGAGAAGTTTTATGCCTAGCCAAGGAGGGGGAATGTAGCTCCCCTCAATGCAGCTGGCATTCTCCCCTTTCTCCACCACCTCTATGAGGTGGCTTCATCCCCAAATCAGGTAGATCAGGGCCCTCCAGCAGTGAGCACAAACCGAAACTACGGACGATCGTGGATTTCGGTCTATCGCCGAGGGAGCCTAACCGGAAGTCCCATTAGATGATATTTCTTATTATCTTGCTTTGTCCCACCTTCTCCTTTAGTGAAAATGTATAAAACTTAGTCAATACGTTGTTCTTGGCTATTGACATTTTGACCAGGAGCCCTTTTCCTTGGAGTACTCCAATAAAAATCAATCAAAAAAGCTGCACCTCATGTCCAGCATCTATCATTGATCTTGGCACCAGGCTCAGATCCGAATGACTGCCAGCCTACCCTGGCCCCATCTCTGCCTCTGACACAGAGCCCTCATCTGAGCATTCCTCAGCCTCCAGGAATGGCCCGGGTTCCTCCCCAACCTCCTCACTACTGCCTGACTCTGCTGCCAGCTCCTCTGGCTGCAAGCAGGCCACAAGGATGAGAAGCCAGGGAAGGTATCATGTTTCTCCAACAATAAGACAGTCTTATTTAGACTTGAAAATAAGCACTTGGGCTTATTTTTGGGGAGGTCTTACTTTTTTTGAGGTGCAGCAGGCCAGATTCAGTGAGCTGGATGTGCTGTGGATGCACCATTGCCACTTGGGAGGAGAACGACGCACCAACGGGATCCTGCAGGCATCCTGGGCATGTAAAGACCACAAAAATCCTTGGGCTGTTTGCAACCTGAGCAAGCCGTGCCAGAGTAGCGGCACTTCCCCAAAGCCCACCACACCAGCAGAGCATCCTGGAACAGGACCCCGCAAGGCTTCCTGTGGCATTGCACTCATGAATGGAAGCACCTCTGCAAGCTTCATCACACTGGCACAGCTGGCATCCTGCCATGAGTGGCTGCACCAGTGTATCCAAACTTGCGGCAGTGCCGCCCCTTGCTCATGCAACAGCACAGCAATCCCTGCAGGTTCCTACTCAAAGAGGCCGTGCCAAAGTGATGAATATCACAGCAATGCCACTGCTCACACGCGCAATGCTAGAACAAGCTTTGCAAGGTCCTGGGACAGCTCTGGGTTGTGTATTAGCACATTCGGACATGTTAAAACCTATTGTAGCAATCAAAGTTGTATTTTAAAAGGAAAAGCTGAAACCCTCTGTACATCTATCTGGCCAACCTACTTCATTGGTCCTAATGTAGGAACATGACCATCAGAATGCACCTTTGATTTAGATTTCATCAACAAATTTACTGATTTTCTGGTCACCATCAGGCAAACTAAAGAAGAACTCTATGTTGGTTTCTTCTCTCTGAGACTTCTGGAAGTCTCCTTTGTCAGCCAGACATTCAGAAAGTGTGTGGACTCACTCCAACACCCTCTTTGAAAATTTCCCCCTTGTCACTTTTGAAAAAAGGAAAAAAAATAGCCAAAGTGACTGAAGAGAAAGAGGAGTTTCCCCCACCACACTATGTTGTCCCCGCTTCCCCTAATGTAAATGCTGTGCCTTCATCGGCTCAAGTGCCTCCAGCAGCATCACAGCCTGATTCACAGGGCCAAGTGCTTCCAACATCATCTCAGCCTGCTTTGCAAGATCAAGTGCTCCCATCAATATCACAGCTGTCCCAGCCTGCTTCACAGGATTCAGTACCACAAGCAGCTCAATATCTGTATCCAGATCTGTCTGCTCTAAGCCCCCCTCACACCAGAACTGGATAAACCTATGTACCTGCCAGTCAACCGAGTCCTTCAGTACTAGTCCCCCTTCAGCAGGTTCCAATGAAAGATCAACTGGTGTTTGTTCATACACTCTTTACTTCCAATCATCTTTTTAATTGGGAAGAAGGGACTTCCCTCTTACAGGGAATCCCCTCAAATTATGTGGAATTTGTTCAATGTGTAATAGCCACCCACAGACCTTACATAATGTGCCTGACTTTTTTACTCTCTTATCAATACATTTGTCTACTGAGGAAAAACAACAACAGTTCTTTAAGCCACCATGGAGCACTATAAAGCTACTAGAGGACATGGTATTCAAACTAATCGCAATGCCCCAGCTTTATGGCCTGAACCCCTGGCTCTTTTTAACCCCAGCTTTGAGGCCAACCCCAACACAGATCAAGGTGCCCTCATCCTCCAAAGAGCCTGGGATTCCATCCTTCAGGGACTGAAACTTGCTGTCCCAAAACCAGTTAATTTTTATTGTCTTCATCAGAACCTTCAAAATCCCAAGGAATCCCCCAGATTTTTTTGAATTGCTTGAAAGATGGGTTCCGGAGGTTTACTGACCTTGACCCTGATAGCTCAGCCAATGATGTTTTCCTAAAAAGGACTTTCATGGGCCAAAGCACCTCCACATAAGAAACAAGCTGCAAAAACTGGAAATCCTGACTGCTAAGGACTTAGAGACCCTTGTTTAGACAGCCTTCACCATTTATGCCCAAAGGAAGGAAGAGGAAAAAAAGAAAGAAGACAAGATGATGCAAAAGCAAGCTGCTGTTTTAGCAGTGGCTCTGAATCCCCAAAGTAAAGGGAGGGGAATTTTAACTATGTCCAGAAGATGCTCCATCCAGAAAGATAAGTGTGCCTGGTGTCATTAATTTGGCCATTGGCAGAGAACAACAGCCCAGTCGGGAACGAGGACAACCCGAGGGCAATTACCTCCCCAGACCCTCTGATGGAGCTGAAAATGGGGAACAAATCTTATTCCTTTTTGATTGACACAGGGGCTACTTTCAGTGTCCTAAACAATGGATCAATCCCCTGCCTCTCTTCCAAAACCACCCCCATTGTTAAGAGCAACCGGGATAGAAGAGAATGCCCCAATCAGTCACCCAATGGTGAACCAACCAGGGGATCATCACTCAAGCATTCCTTTCTAACATTGCCACAATGTCCTATCAACCTTTTGAGAAAAGACCTCCTAGGAAAACTGGGAGCAGTTACACAATGAACCCAACAGGGAATCTCACTTAAAATTCCCCTGCAAAGGCCTTATCTTTGTTTTCTGAAAAAGGGAACAATACTTAACAGCCCTGACTCTAATAAGATAAACCCCCAGGTGTATCCCCTGGATTTACAAAATTTTCCACACCCCACATGGCTCAGCTCCTCCCAGATGCTCAACCAATAGCAATTTGCCAATACCCTATTAAACAGGAAGCCTGGCTTAGCATTAAGGCTCAGACTGAACTTTTCCTGAAAACTGGCCTTCTCGTTCACACACAGTCATATTGGTCTATGCCAATTTTCCCCGTCCCTAAGTCTGATAGGACGGACTTGAAGATTCACCCACTACCCGAGAGAGGTTAACTGTTGGCTCTGACCACTTCACCCTGTGGTGGCCAATCCATATACTTTGCTGACTACATTCTCTAGTGACCAGAATTGGCATACAGTCATAGATTTAAAAGACACCTTCTGTATCCCTCTGGCTATAGAGTTTCAGTCATACTTTGCTTTTGAGCTGGAAGATCCTTCTGATAGTTCCAAGTGCCAGCTGACTTGGACTCGCCTGTCACAGGACTATCATAACAGTCCAACAGCTTTTGCTGCAACCCTTGTCCAGGATCTTAAAGACTTTGACACCCAACTGTTGTAATGACTTGGCAGTCAAGTTGTTTGATCAAGAACAACTGAATCAAGATGATCTTTATTGGAGTCTAGTCTTGCATTTATACACATTTTTAGTTATCCTCCATCACTGGTTAACTTTGGTTTCTGCTTAACTTTGGTTACTGTTTAGCACAGTAATCCATACAATTAATTATCTCTAGTTAAAGTCTAACATATGTTTACTTCCTCTCTCTAATCCTCCTTTAGATTAGTGACTTTGTTTACCTGAGTTGTATTTGCTTGGAAACATTCTTTATCTGAGGTTTGCCATCCAAGATTGGAACATTCCTGCAATTACAACTCTACATATCCTCATTTTTTATTTTAAATGGAGGATTCAAAGATTTATGAATGTATTGCAATTGTAGAGGATTAAGGGAGGGGGAAGCAGGACGAAACAATGCGAATAAATTTGGAATACACTGAATAAAACAACAGGTTGTAATTAGTACAATAATAATAATTATAGCATAAAAGAAAAACTGTCTGAGCCAAGACCAATCAGGAAGCCAATTGGTTAGCCATTCAAAAGGTGAGTAATGAGCATGGATATTATTTTGAATATATGATTGTAAATTGGCAAGCTCATCCTCAATAGCTTTATTCAAAGAATGAAAATGCACAGCACATCCACAGTGTCCAACTAACGTACAGAACCCTCCCTGACGGGCTAAAATATAGTCTATGGCAAAACGCTGCTGTAAGACATCTTGATTTAAGTCTTCTATTTCATGCTGCAAATCACAAATAATAGCAGCGGTAGCATTGATGGATTTTTCAAGTCTGCAGGTGAGATCAAGAATAGATCATCTGTTTTCTTGAACAACTATGCCAGGATAAGAGTCTAGAGTAAGGACTCCTGTAACGGCCCCTGCCAATGCACGGCCAAATGTAGAACCAGAAGACAATTGTGTGTAAATAATGACTTCATCATTACATGTAGGCCCCAGAGAGGAACGCCGCTGTCGAGTTGATGGGAGCGTACCTATTTGAACAGGTAGAGTAAAATAACCTATAGTTGCACATTGATAATTCTGAGGATGAACATTGGTGGCATATTTATCAAAAAAGAACCACATATTAGGATCCTTAAGCTGCCAACCAGCGCATATCGATCCTGTATTAGATTGATCAGAGGCATTAAAAATAGGAAAATTGTCAGGATACATATCAGGAGCTATATTAATTCCATGCAAAGAAGAATTAAAGGTACCTGACAACCAATAGTAATCAGAACAATAACTATAATTCCCTAGCTTTTTTAATATGTGCTGAGCAGCATCATAATCAGACCAATTATGAAGCCAACTGTGTTTAGCGTGACAACAGAAACACAGACCCCTTGTAAATTGACTAACTTTCAAGTAACGCCAATGGACAGAATTCAATTGCATAGGGGGTGTAGAAAATAGCCAGGAGTGTGAAATAGATCGTAGTGGTGAGACAATAAATGTAGAAGACATGATCAAGTTAGGGGTAAAAGAAATTTGACCAAATGCCATTGGGAGCTCATAGTATAAAGTAATATTTGTGCCATGGGTCATAAACATGTATTGGGCATGATGAACCCACAAATTAGGGTTAAGACGAACCACAGAAGTGTAATTTTGAGCAGAAACACCATTAACCATAAACAAGAAAATACAAAGTAAAACGGTAACAGACTTAGCAGTAATAATAGCAAAAACAGCAGCAACAAGATTTTCAGGAGTCTGAGGTAATGAGGCCTGTTGCAGTTGTTGTTGAGCATTAACCATAAACAAGAAAATACAAAGTAAAATGGTAACAGACTTAGCAGTAATAATAGCAAAAACAGCAGCAACAAGATTTTCAGGAGTCTGAGGTAATGAGGCCTGTTGCAGTTGTTGTTGAGCTTGATATGTAGTAGATTTAACCTGGCCCCAAGTGATGGGTTGGGCACGTTGACCTTGGAAGACGGACTTCTGTGTTCAGATGAAGATTGAAATCCGGAATTGGGTTGTGAAGGTCCTGATGCAATGCCATGATACGGACGAACACAGCGTGCTGGAACCCACACTGCTTGTCGAGTGGAAGGATCTTCCACAGTGGTGTAACCGCGACCACAGTTGATCAGTGGTGTAGGGCCTTTCCAGGAGCTTGGCGATACTTTACCAAAGGCCTTGCTAAAGATTCAGTAGTTCGAAAATGCAAATTAACAGGTGAGTCTGCAAGAGAATCTAAAAAGGTTAAATAATTCAAAGTATATAATGCTACAGCAATGAGATTTTGAATCTTTCGCAGATGGTAAGGGCCAGACTCAGTTTGTAATTGTTTCTGAAGCAATGCCTTAAAAGTACGATGAGCTCACTCAACGATAGCTTGACCCTGAGAGTTGTAAGGAATTCCCTGCACTAAAGTAATATTCCATTTCTGACAAAAGGTTTGAAATTCCTTACTAATATAAGTGGGGCAATTGTCAGTTTTAAACTGAGAAGGCCGACCCATTACAGCAAAAGAGGATAGGCAATGAGAAATAACATCTGAAGTACGTTCATGTTTTGAAGCAGTAACCCAACGGAAGTGTGAATGAGTGTCAATAGACATATGAAGATAACAGTATGGCTTAAAGGTTGAAAATTGAGTTAATCCATTTGCCAAATTTGATTAGCTTGGGTTCTTCATGGGTTGACACCTACTGGAAAGGGAACTGCCAGTTGCTGACAAGCTGGACAAGCACAGACAATATCCCGGGCTTGAGATAATGAAATTTTAAATTGCTTTGCAAGCGATTTGGCATTTTGATGAAAATAAGAATGACTGGCAACAGGATCAGCAAACAAAGACGCAACATCCTTTAAGGATTTGTCTGCCTTCCGATTTCCTTCAGTCAAGGCATTAGTAAAGGGAGTATGACTTCGAATGTGTTCTACATAAAGAATACAAGCGAGTTTCCAAACTATTCTTTAAAGATAAAAACAAGGATAACAAATTCTTATCCAAAGAAAGAGCACAATAAGAAAAGGGAAGAGATTGCATAGCTAAATACACATATTGAGTATCAACGATCAAGTTAATAGGTTGGTCATTGAACAATCGTAAACCAAAATCACAGCAGCCAGCTCAGCACGTTGAGCTGAAGTCTGCATGGCAGTAAATTTAGAATACCATTGTTGTTGAATCTGCCAGACAACCACATCCCTTGTAGGTTATCCATCAGTAAAGACTGTAAGAGCTTTAGAAATAGGTTTTCACACAAAAATGGAAGAAAAGGCCAGATTTAAAGTAGTAGTAACTACTATTCTAGAATCCTTGGGTAAAGAATACAACAAGTTTCCCACATATTGAGAAAAGGCTATCTGATATGATTCTGATATCATTATCAAATGCTCATGTTCAATGTTTGTACGAATGAAAGTTATGCTAATGAGATCCTGTCCTGTAAGATGTAAGGCTCGTTTACGACCTTTAATAATCAAATGCTGATTGATAAGGATAAATGTTTCTAGGCAGAGTAGCTGACAAATTAATCCATTCATGAATGTTGACCGCTTGCGGGGACGCATTAGAATAAAGACATCCTGTGGGTAAGGGTGTAGTGGGAAGAATAGCTAAGCAAAGTCCTATTGTTAAGGATGTTATCCTGTCCACATATCGATGCTTAAACTTATTAAATATTTCTTGAAGGCATGTTCTTTGAGGATCAGTTAATACAACTAGATCTCCTAGTGATTGTGCTTCTGTATATGATTTCTGTACTTGTAATTCAGGAAGAATTGGAATGGAGGAATTGTGCAACATTCTATGTTTCCCTTTTTTCTTTTTTATAACAAAAACAGGAGTATTCCAAGGACTAGTAGAAGGTTCTACATGACCAGCAGCCAATTGTTTTTGAACCAATTGTTGCCAAGCAGCGAGTTTTTCCCTTGATAATGGCCATTGTTCCACCCAAACCGGCGTAGAACAGAGCCATTTAAGAGGAAGAGCCATCATCAAGAATCAAATGGGCATTAAGAAGAGAAAGGATATCATGGCCCCAATTATTAGAATGAATATCTAGAATGTATGGTTGTAGGAAAAAGGACTTACCAGCAGATGTTGTAACATTAATTTCTTGAACACTTTGCCAAGCAACTGTAGAACCTCCTATTCCTCACAATCAAGAAACTGTCGTTTTTGGCCACTGTACTGGCCACTATAAAGAAGAGATGACAGTAACATCGGCTCCAGTATTCAATAACCCTTGAAATGGTTGTTTATTAAGGAAGAGCGTTAACAAAGGACGAGAGGAATTCAGCTGATGAAGTAAGCCTACAGATAAAGAAGTTGATCCAAATCCTGCACCCCCATGATTACCTATACTAGGAGATGGATTTTCATGTGGAAGACGAAGCAATTGAACAACAGAAGAATTACAAGGAAGAACTTGAGGAAGATTCACCCAAATCTGAATCATGAGGATACCAGTGTAATCTGAATCTATTACCCCAGGCACAACAAAATAGCCCTTTTTGTGTGCAGAAGAACAAGGCAAAATTAAGCCAACTAATCCCAAAGGAAGAGGACCTTTAAATTGAGATGGAACTATTTTAACTTCCATGGGAAATTTAAACTCAATTTCCTCTTGAGTGATAAAATCGATCCCAGTGCTACTGGCTGTGGCTGGGGAGGAGTGAGAGAGACTGCTGGAGGAGTCAGAGTGATGGGAAAGGCACACTTTGGATTCTGGATGGGTGACACACCCATTGGCAAGTTTCCCAACTGAACCCGACATTGATTGGCCCAATGAAATCCCTTTTTACGAATAGGGCACTTCTTAGAAGGATGATTCTGAGGCATAGAAGGTGTAGAATGACAGTCCTTCTGAAAGTGGCCAGGGTTCTTACACTTAACAGTTACCAATTGGTCACTGTCCTTTCTGAATAGCAGCTGCTAACATATGCATTTTATAAGTTTGTGATCCATTATCCTGGCAGACTTGCAGCATATCTGCCAGAGTGTAATGAGAAGTAGCCTTTAACGGCTGTAAAGCTCTTTTACAATCTGCATTAGCATTTTCAATAGCTAACTGGTGAAGAAGTTCACCAGCAGCTTCCTGATGATCAAACTGCTGTCTAATTGCTTTGGACAGATGCTCAACAAAGTCAGCATAAGGCTCATTGGCATTCTGTCGAATGTTTGAAAAATTTGCTCTAGGTTCTCCAGCTTGGGGTACCTTAAGAAAAGCACGAAAGGCACATTCAGAAACAGTAGTTAACGTAGCTGGAGGAAGAACAACTTGAGTAGGAATTGTACCAAATGGTCCAGAACCAAATAGCTGCTCAACTGTATATGCTCCTCCCCCTCCTAAAGCAGCAGCTTGAGCATGTCTCATATATTCACTCTCCCAAACCACATATTGCATGGATGTTAAAATCATGCAAAATATTTGCTTCCAATCTTCAGGGATCATTGTATAACCATTTTTTTATTCCTTCTACAAGTCCTCTTGTAAAATTACCACTAATCCCATAGTCTGTAACTGCCTTTTTTAACTCTCTTAAGATCTGATAAGGCAGACTTTCCCATTCTGCTACTTGCAGTCCAAGCTGTGGCCCCTGACCAGGACGATATTGTACTGGACAAACAGACAGTAATTCTGCAAGTTCTGTTCCTGAGACAGAGGCTTCCCTTTTACAAGTCTCTACCATTTTCTGAAAAGAAGACTGAACAATAGAGTCAGGAGGCTTTTGCCCTGTATCTGCAGGAGCTGAGGGAATTGAAGACATATATTCAGGTGAAGAAGGGGGACAAATGACAGCATTAGTATAACGTGAAGGTGGAGGTGTTAAAAGAGAAAGTTCATTGTGACCAAATTTTTCAATTGCATGCCTACATAAATGCCACACATGCAAAACTTCTATTTTTGCTCGAGGTTCAGTATGCAATGTTTTCCCTATATGTTCCCAATCAGTTAATTTTAAAGACCCGTTTTCTGGGTACCATAGGCACTGAGCTGCAATCTCCTGGACCAGCCTTAAGAGATTTCTCTATGGTACCTCGGTATTATTTTCCTTCAACAAATAGCCTAATTCATCTACATGCTTCCTTTGTTCCTCAGAAAGCGAAGACCCCATACTTACAGAAACCAAAAGGTTGAAGAAACCACAAAGGGTTGAAGGTGCACCAAATCCTTGCCGGATAAAGTAAGAGGGTCCCTGTTCATGCGCCACTTGTTGTAATGACTTGGCAGTCGAGTTGTTTGATCATGAATAACTGAATCATGATGATCTTTACTGGAGTCTGGTCTTGCATTTATACACATTTTTAGTTATCCTCCATCACTGGTTAACTTTGGTTACTGCTTAACTTTTGATACTGTTTAGCACAGTAATTCATACGATTAATTATCTCTGGTTAAAGTCTAACATATGTTTACTTCCTCTCTCTAATCCTCCTTTAGATTAGTGACTTTGTTTACCTGAGTTGTATTTGCTTAGAAACATTCTTTATCTGAGGTTTGCCATCCGAGATTGGAACATTCCTGCAATTATAACTCTACACCCAACAAACTACCCTTTTACAATATGTGGATGATTTATTGGTAGCTGGCAAACGCCAGAAAGACATTGAGAATATTTGAATTTCCCTCCTCAATCACTTGGCTGAAAAGGGCTACAGAGTATCTAGGAAGAAAGTCCAATGGGCCACTCAGGATGTACAGTACCTGAGTTTTGTTCTGTGCAAAAGCTGCAGTTTACTCCATCTCAGCCCTGCCTATACCAACTAATGTTAAACAGCTGCAAATCTTTTTGGACATTACTGGCTATGCATGATTGTTGATTCCAATTATTATTTTCCAATTATTGCTAAACCCCTTTATCAATTGACCTAAAAAGACATGGCCTGGGATTGGACAGGGGAACATCAGAAAGCATGGCAAGACTTGAAAGATGCATTAGCCCGTGCTTCTGCTTTGCCTTTGCCTGACCAGAGGAAATGCTTTGAACTCTTTGTCTCTGAAATGAAGGGATGTGCCCTTGGTGTATTACTGCAAAACTGGGTCCTGGAAAAGTTCCTGTGGCTTACCCATCTAAAGTCCTGGACCCAGTGACTAGAGGATGGCTAGCCTGTCTCCAATCCACATCCAGGAGACACACAAAATAACTTTGGGGGCAACCCTTAACATTTATACACCTCATTCAGTTCAAACTCTCCTTGAGCAGAAACTCCCAGCATGGGCCATCTGATGCCGGATTTCTAAGTATGCGCTGATTTTAGAATCAGTGTTCACCTTCACAGATGTGAGAGGCTAAACCCAGCTACCCTTTTGCCTTGCCTCCCCCCCGCCCCCAAGGATAGTCCAAGCATGACTGTTTGACTGTCTTGGAATCTGTGGTGGGCATTCATGTGGACCTTAGGACCAAGCCTTTTGACAACCCCGAGTCTCAACTCTGGATTGATGGCTCCTTGTTTGTAAAAAATGGAAAAAGATACACAGGACTGCCCCCCTTTGTCAGAGTATTAATTAACGGGCAGAGACATAGTTAATAGAGTCAGTAAGTAGGCATGGTAACAGTTAATGGGAGCTGACCTGGAAAGAAGTTCTCTCTGTTTTGCTTGCTTACTGAAAACTAGAGCTCTGCTCTGAACTTGTAACATGTTTCCTACTGTTTGAATTTGCTCCATGTTGGAGAAATCTACAACTGGTATTGTAAAATTTACTATGTGTTTATAAAGAAGTTAAATGAAGCATCAGCTATCTGTGTTTATTTTACTGGTGCTGAATTTATGCTGCAAAACTCTGAACAGATTATGGACCCAGAAAAAGACTGAATTGTAATTAAAGCTGAGACAGTGCCTGTTTTAAAAATAAGAAACAAGGCAAGAGGCTTTGCAGGATGGCTGAAAAAAATTAAGAGAGCTCTCTATCCCATTTTGATCAGAAGAACTATATTATTTGGACTGCAAAGATGGAATGTTTCCTGAAGGCTAAAGAGCTTTGGAATATTGTTGAAAATCCATCCCAGGCACCATTGAATGCTGCTGATCAGAAGCTGCATGATAGAGCATTGGCTTATATCATCTTAAGTTTAGAACAGGGGCCCCCAACCTTTTTTGTGCTGCGGCCTGGTACCGGCATCACAAAATGATCCACGGCCCGGTACCAGCATCAGCATGCATGACAAGGCAAGGCGAGCCGAGCGACCGGCCAGCCAGCCATCCCCCACTTCTCCTCGCCACCTTCAACTCCTCCTTTGTACCTTTGTCAATGGGCTTTGCTTCGGGACGGTCGTTCGGCTCGCCTTGCCTTGGGTGCTGAAAGAATCCTCGCACCTTAGTTTCGTTCGAAGCCCCTCCTTCAATGAAACTAAGGCGTGAGGATTCCTTCAGGACCCAAACGCCACTTTCCAACCGGAAAAGCTCACCTGGAAGCACTTTCTCGTCAAACAAGATGGCGGCACCCAGCAAACCGGCGGCCCGGTAGGAAATGTTCCACGGACCGGTACCGGTCCGTGGCCTGGTGGTTGGGGACCCCTGGTTTAGAAGATGATCGGTTTATCAATGTAGCTGATTTAAAGACTGCAAAGGAAGCCTGGAATAAATTGAGGACTATTCATGTGAGTGTATCTGCATGCAACATGGTACAATTATCAAAAAGGTTATATAGAGCTCATTTGCAGCCAGAAGATTCAGTGGAAAAGCATTTTGTTCATTTTGTTTGTGGAATTAGAACAGCACAGAATGAGGATTCCGGAATCTCAAAAAGTACTGCTAGTTTTGAACAGCCTAGATGAAACTTCGGACATTTTTTCTGCAGTGTTTGAATGCAAACCAGAGCAGGAATTGCATTTGGAAGCTCTGAAAGCATGTCTCATAGCTGAAGAGCAGAAATGCCATTATAGAAAAAGCCAGGAGAAGAAATTCCTGAGGAGGAGGCCCAAAAGGAACAATGGAAATTTCCACAGCCAGACTGTCTCCAGAGAGCAACACAGTGATAAGAGCTTGGCAGTTTCCAGAGACCAGCAGAGTAGCAGTAGAAGATATCAGATTACAGCAAAGCAGAAAGCCCAACAATAGAAATGATTCTTCATCTGTGGTGAAACTACTCATTTAAAGAAAGACTGTTTGCTGCAAGAAAGACAAGTTGATGGACAAATTGCTGTTGCAAAAGCCAGCAATAGTAATGGAAGAAATCAATGGCCAATAGACAGTGGGGTTAGCCAAGCAATTATTAATAATACTAAATTGTTTTACAGGATGGATGCAGTTGCAGGAGACACAGTAACCTTGGAAAATGGCAAGAAGGCTAAAGTCATTGGAAGAGGCAGTGTGCAAATTCCAAATTTGGAAACAAGGTTTAATAATGTTTTATGTGTACTAGAAATGGAACATAATTTGCTAAGTGCCTCTAGTTTAGACAAGCAAGGATTTGAGACCACATTTGTAAAAGGGCAGTGTCTTATAAAGAAAAATGAGATTGTCTGTGCAAAGGGCATAAAGCATGATAACCTTTATATGTTACAGGGACAAAAAGTTCAATGTGCACAAACATTTGGCAATGTTGCAAAACATGATTCATCTCTTGCACAGAAAGCTTGGTCATGCCAGCTTCCAAGTCGTTGAAAAGATGGACCAGTATGCAGAAGGATTGCATGTAAAAGGATGTAAGGCATATTTGGATTGTGCAGTATGCAAAACATCAAAGTCCAAGGCATTCCCAGTAAGCAAGAGCAGCACAAGGCAGACAATAAGAGCTCTAGAGCTAGTCTATGCAGATTTGGTGGGACCAATGCAAACCAGTTTGGAAGGAGCTAAGTATGCGCTGGTCATTGTAGATGACTATAGCAGGTTTGGGTTCTGCTATTTACTAAAAAGTAAAACAGGGGGGCTACAGAAATTTAAGCAATGAGTAAGCTTTGTAGGAAGAAGGTATAAACAACAGTTATGTCAGCTGCAAACTGACAGAGGTTCAGAATTCATGTCAACAAGTTTTCAGCAGTGGTTGGCACAGTTAGGAATAAAATACAGATGCACAAATCCTTACACAGCAGCTGAGAATGGTGTTGCTGAGAGACGGAATGGAGTCTTGCAAACCATGAAGGACTCACTGCTGGAGGATTCTGGTCTAAGCAGGTCATATTGGAGTGAAGCCATATTGACTGCTAATTATTTAGTTAATACGTTGTGGAATTTCTCCATTAATGATACTCCATATGCAGTGCTATATGGAAGAAAACCATCTCTAGCACATTTAAGGGTGTATGGTATGAGCCAAGGAACTACAAAGAAGTATTGGCATGACCTAAAATTGAACAAGTGAAGTGGAAAAAAGCCATGGACAAGGAAATGAAATCCATGGGAGAACATGAAGTGTTCACACCTATGACTTTATCACAGAGTGGCAAAGCTGTAGGATGCAAGTGGGTATACAAAAAAAAGGTACTGCCCAATAATGAGATACAATATAAAACAAGGTTAGTGGCACAAGGGTTTTCACAGATGAAAAATGTGCACTAGGATGAAGTATTTGTGCCAACTGTAAAGAGTGAGAGCATCAGGCTGGCACTAGCATTAGCAACTGCACATGGCCATAAAATTTGGCATTTTGACATAACCACTGCATTTCTCAATGCAGAATTAGAGGAAGAAAGTTATATGGTTCAAGCACCAAGGTATGAAAGTAAAAAGCCAACACAGTATATAAATTGAATAAGGCCATTTATGGGTGAAGCAGTCAGCCAGAAATTGGAATATCTGTTTAGATACTGCATTGAAGGGTCTTGGGTTCAAGAGTTGCAAGGCTGATGGTTGCAAGTACACCGGAAAGTTAAAAGGTGGAGATTGTTAACTATTAGCGTTTGTGGATGATCTTTGCTTCATTGCAAAGGATGAATCACAGGTAAATGAATTTGCTAATCAGTTGGAAAAGAAATTTGAATTAAAGAATTTGGGAAGAATATTAAATTAATTGGATTTATGTCTCTTCCAGTCATGAAGGGAGGAGTGTCAGAATATTCATGAACTGGCAGAGGCATGTAACAATCAATAGGCATAGAAACTAAGTCAGCCAATGAGGACTATTTGGAAACTGAAACTGGTAGGAGCCTGGGCGTGGCTCTGTATTAAGGTCCGAGTTCTGAAGCTTCTAAAATCTTGTCTGCAACTCTGAATTAAAACTGAAACTGTTCCCTGCTGCTCTCTCCTCTGCCTTTGTTTTTGCTTGTAACTCTCTACCGAAGTTGGAAGAACCTACTTTGGTATTGTATATTTACTTATATATTATTATGTATACAAAGTTAAGAAATCCTTCTGAATCAGTCATCTGTGTGTGCTTTCTGGATTTAAAATTCTGCTGCAAACTCTAACATAAATACAGATGAATAGAGCTATAAAAGTATATATATTGTAAGCAATATTACTATTGGAATATACATGACTATAGATTAAATGTATAGAGTGATAAATGTATAGATCGTTATGGTATAATTATGAAGATAATGGATACAACTATGACATACAATATTATGTATTTTTTTAAACGAGCCATTTCCATGACAGCCGGCAAGAGTCAAGCAGTAAAAGATGTCAAGAAAAGTTCTTGGAGGCTGACATTTGGTACTCCTGCAAAAGAGGCATTAGCCCTGGAAAAGAAAACATAGTAAAATAACAGGAAAATGAACATTCCAGATAATAAAATATATACAAAATTACATCAAGGTTTGTCAGGATATCTAGAGCGAAATGCTTGTACAAGTCTAGGGGCCCTGACTTCAGGGACATTAACCCATTCTGGCTGAGAAGGAGGAAAATGTTTCCAAACAACTAAATATTGGAGTCTTCCGCTCTGTTTCCTGGAATCCAGAATTTCCTTAATTTCAAAATGTTGTTTACCTTCAATCAGGAGAGGAACCGAAAGGGTGGTCTGGTCAGGTTGCAAAGGGGAAGTATGTTCAGGTTTCAGTAAACTAACATGAAATACAGGGTGGATCCTTCTAAGGGTTTTTGGCAGTTCTAGCTGCACAGCAACAGGATTCACAACCCAGACAATTGGGAAAGGCCTCATATACTTGGGTCCCAATTTCTTATACTTCTGGATGGTCTGTAAGTACTTAATGGACAAGATGACCTTATCCCCCACTTGATAGTTTTTTTGTAGAACTCTCTTCTTGTCTGCCTGTTTCTTGGGCTTGATGAGCATCATCTAATCTCTACGGGTAACCGGCCAGGTAAGCTGAAGCTGGATTATCCACTCTGCCAGGAATGGGATTTGGGGTTTTTCCTGAGGTAGCTCTGGGATGGGTACAAAATCCTGACCAGTAGTTACTTTGAACAGGGTGAATGCAGTGCTACTGGATGGAGTTATTATAAGCCATCTCTGCAAAAGGCAATAGTTCAGACCAGTCATCTTGCTGATAATTTACTTAACATTTAAGATATTGTTCCAATACTATGTTAGCTCTCTCACAAGACCCATTAGTTTGTGCATAATGGGTGGAACTTAAGCCCTGGGCGGAGCCCAATAACTTCAAAATTTTCCTCCAGAAGTTCAAAATGAATTGAACCCCTCCATCTGAAATTATATGTTCAGGAAAACCATGTAGTCTATACACATGTAAAACAAACAGTTTAGTCAAAGTTTTTGCAGAGGGAATCTTTACACAGGGTACAGAGTGTACCTGTTTGGAAAATAGGTCAGTAACCACCCAAATGACTGTATTTCTCCCACTCTCAGGTAATTCCACAATGAAATCCATGGAAATTTCCTTCCACCAGGTATTCGGCCTAGCCACATTTTGTAGCAGACCAGTGAGTTTACCAGGTCATTTGGCCGAAGCACATACAGGACAACTAGCAAGCTTCTATGTCCTTTTTCAAAGATGGCCACCAAAACTGCTGTTTGACTAAGTGTAGGGTTTTCACGAATCCCAAATGGCCAGCAATCTTTGAATCATGGGCATGTTTTAGGATGGCTTCTCTAACGCTAGCAGGGACATATATCTTCGACCCTACCCATGCCAGGCCATCATGAATAGTACAATCATTTGAGTGGTTTAAAAACCAATCATCCAATTTTAAAGCTTTTTTTAACTGTTCAGTTAAATCACTTGAAAGGTTAACATTCTCCTTCCCCTAGGCTCTGATGACTACTGGGACGGCCAGTTGCTTTGTAGGAACAATACGACGGATCACTTCAGGTTGAACACTATTATATTGGGGCAACCTAGATAAAGCCATAAATCCTTCCCCCCGGCAGATACTTTAATGAGAAATTAAACTGTTTAAAGTATTGCACCCAACGAATTTGCTTGGGAGACAGCTTTCGTGGGGTTTTTAAAGCCTCTACATTTTTGTGATCCACCCACACCTCAAAGGGGTGTTTTGCCCTTTTGAAGAAATGTCTCCAAGTTAATAATGCTGCAAATGCTTCCTTCTCCCAAATAGCTCATCTTCGTTCCATGTCAATTAGTTTTCGAGACATTGTAAGCACAAGGTTGTAAAGTCCCTTCCACATTTGATTGAAGCAGGAGTGCTTCCACCACAACATCACTTGCATCGGCCTGGATTACAAAAGGGACATCCATATCTGGGTGTTTAAGAACAGGTTCAGCTGCAAAAAGTCACTTCAGTTTCTCAAAAGCCGCTTGGCAATCCATAGCACTCCAATGGTTGATTGGGCTTTGGTTTCAGTTCTCCTTTAGTCTTTAGGATGTTTGTTATGGGCAACACAATTTTTGCAAAAGCCAGGATAAATTGATGATAGAAATTAGCAAAACCTAGAAAACTTTGCAATTGTTTTCTGATGCATGGGGGAGCCCATTCTAAAATGGCCTGGACCTTCTCTAGGTCCATTTCTATTCCTTCATGTGAAATGCAATACCCCAAATAATCAATTTTCCCTTGGTGAAGTTCACACTTAGATAGTTTAGCATACAGTTCGGCCACCTGGACTTTTTTCAAGGCTGACCGCACCAACTTCACATGATTTCCGTATAGATAAGAATATCATCAAGATAAACCAGCACCTCCTTGTATAGATGTTCCTGAAACACCTCATTTCTCAGTTGCATGAATACGGCAGGGACTGCTTGCAGGCCAGACAGGAGTATGTTAAATTGAAAGCAACCCAAAGGGCAATTAAATGCAGTCTTCCATTCATCCCCTTCCTTAATTGGGACTCAATAGTAAGCTTCTCTCAAATCAAGCTTAGTAAAAATCTTTCCCTTGGCAAGGTGAGCTAACATGTCTTTCATTAAGGGGAGTGGGTAAATGTTTTTCATGCAAATGGCATTCAGGTTTTTGTAATCAATGCATAAGCGAAAGGAAACATCTTTTTTTTTTCTCAGAACAACTGGGGCCTCCACTCAGGGCCTGGCAGGTTGGATGAAGCCCCATTTTAGGTTTTTATAAATAAAAGACCGCAATTCTTCCAGCTCTGGGCATGGCTGGGTGGGCATTTGACTGGGTGGGTGTGGCCAACTCAATGTCCTCTTTCTTCTAAGGCTAGGATACTCACCCAAAACAAAAACTCCTTTGGATGAAGCTGGCTTACTTACCACCCCCCACCTCATCCCCACTCTTCCCTTCACATTCATTATCAGGGAGGCACGATCAGGTACAAGGGAGTTTCCAACCCCTTTCCTTCCTTCTCCTAACAAGTGCCTGATGCTGATTGACTGCAGCACCTCCCCCAAACCCTCCTGACCTGTGATTGATTGCACCGTGGAAGCTGGAGGCTGGTGAGGGCTGGCTTTTTGCATAGCTTTGTCCAGCTTTTGGGGGGGGGGGATTGCTTCATCTGTAATCAAGATATACTGCGGAGGAAGAAAGCATGAGCGAGCCAGGGCCCTTCCCTCCAGCCTTTGCCCAAAGCCCCTTGCCACACCAGGAGGCTGAAGTTTGAATTTCTTCCCCTCCCCCCACGACCATTCGTATCTTGGCAATGGGAGTTTCTCTCTGCCCCCTTTTTCAGAGGCTGGATCAGGGGGATGAACCTAAGCTTTGCTGCCCATTGCAGCTAGGAATCTAAAAGCCGAGAATGAACATTTGTGCTTCCAGCTCCTAGATTGGCCTCCTGCAAACTCCATCTCTTGAGGAGCCTGGCCGAATTTTTGCGTGCCAACTCACTGAGGTGGAGGGTGGGGCTGGAGCTAACAGGCCAAGTTAAGTGCCTAAAGGACCCTATCCCATCTTCAGGAGTCCTGGTGCTTCAGCGAGAAAATCTTCGATCAGACTCCTCAGAAGACAATGGCGTTTGTATGCCACCTGCCTATCTAGTGCCCAGATTGGCTGCAACAGAAGTGTTCATTACCAGCTTTATTTGAGATTCCTAGCTGTGATGGATAGCAAAGCTAGGACTGACTCCGCCCGTGGCTTCCAGCTCCGAACCCCATCTGGTGCAAATGTACCAGGACAAAGGTTGAATGGGCAGTGCAAGGGCAAGTTGTGCTTCACTCCTACACACTAAGCCTTCAGCCATGACTACCGCCGCTTCGGCCCACCTGTGCCACACACACCCTTGACACCACATCACCATTAGCTTTAAGGAGCTGCAATCTCAAAGATTGTGCGGCAAAAGACTGCAACGATGACACCATTAAAGCAAACCTCCTTAACACATTCTTTGGCTCAGTATTTGTAAACAAATGGATCATGCCCAGTATTTCCTGAACCACAGACATCTACAATGATCTAATACATATTGATTTTACAGTAGACAATGTTGAAAAAGCACTATGCAATCTAAAACCATCTCTATCTATTGGACCAGACGGAATATGTGCCTACTTCTTAAAAAAGCTATCCACTGCCATAGCCGAACCTCTAAGCATAATCTTTGAAAAATCTTTCAGGACCAGCTCCTTGCCAAAACTATGGTCACAAGCCACAGTCATCCCCTTCTTCAAAAAGGGAGACCCCAGTCTAGTTGAAAATTGCAGACCAATCTCTTTATGCTGTGTCACCCGTAAAGTCATGGAATCAATTATTAACCAATCCATTATCCTCTACTTAGAGACAAACAACCTACTCTCTAATAAACAATTTGGTTTCAGAAAAAAACTATCCTGTAATCTGCAACTCTTACACTACAAAAACTATGGACTACACAACTCGATCAGGGCAAAGCAATAGACACAATCTACATAGACTTCTGTAAAGCCTTTGATTCAGTGGTAAACAACAAACTACTACTAAAACTAAAATCTTACGGTATCTCTGGAGACCTGCATAACTGGATAGGAGCATTCCTGTCAAACAGACAACAAATGGTCAAAATTGGAAACGTCTTATCAAATTCTGTACTTGTCAACAGTGGTGTCCCCTAAAGCAGTGTTCTAGGACCAACTCTCTTCATATTCTACATAAATGACCTCTGTGATCGTATTAAGAGCAACTGCGTTCTCTTCACTGATGTTGTAAAGCTATTCAACATCACAGACAATACTGTTACTCTTCAAAAAGACCTCAACTATGTATCAGAATGGTCAAACAAATGGCAACTTCAAATCTCAACAAATAAATGCTCTGTTTTACATATTGGCAAAAAAAAATCAGAAAATAAAATACAAGCCATGACCTTGTTGATGATCGAAACTCTGTCAAGGACCTTGGAGTACTCATCTCTAATGATCTAAATGCTAGAGCCCATAGCCAAAAAGGCATTAAGAATTGTTAACCTAATCCTATGTAGCTTTTTCTCTGGTAATATCACACTACTAACTAGAGCATACAAAACATTTGCTAGACCAATACTCGAATACAGCTCATCAGTCTGGAACCCACATTACATATCTGATATTAACACAGTTGAGAAAGTCCAGAAGTATTTCACAAGAAGAGTTCTCCATCCCTCTACTTGTTACAGAGTACCTTATGCCACCAGACTTGAAATTCTAGACCTAGAAAACCTAGAACTATGCCACCTTCAGTCTGATCTAAGTATAGTATATAAAATCATACATTGCAATGTCCTACCTGTCAATGAATACTTCAGCTTCAACCATAACAATACAAGAGCACACAATAGATACAAATTCAAGGTAAACAAGGCACCAAACTCAAGGCACCAAACTTGATTGCAGGAAATACGACTTCAGCAACAGAGTGGTCAATGTCTGGAATAGTCTACCTGACTCTGTGGTTTCTTCCCCAAACCCCAAAAACTTTAACCTTAGACTGTCTATTATTGACCTCACCCCTTTCCTAAGAGGTCTGTAGGGGGCGTGCATAAGCGCACCAACATTCCTACCATCCCTGTCCTATTGTTTCTTTTTATTTTTCTTATATGTATCCATTTCATGTATTCATAACTATGTTTATACTTATAACTATTATCTTGTAAGTGATTGACAAATCAAATAAATAAAAAAGAAAAGGCAGCCAAGTATGTTGCCGCTCCAGAGGACTGCCTCAGGAGTGAGGGGGAATAAAGAGAACAACCAGACAGCAGGCAAAGATTCATTTGATTGCTTTGCTCTCTCGCCTCCACTGCCTTTTCTCAGCTCCCCTTGTCTTACAGCCAACTTTATCTAGGGAGCCACTGCAAATTGGGAGGGCTACCCGCACAACAAAAGAAAAGGCATTTCATTTCATTTTGCAAGAGTGGAGGAGGGACAGCAAAAACAGCAATGCTTTGGTCTGCCGGCTGGCCTCTGTATTCCTCTTCACTCCCAAGGTAGCCCTCTGGAACAGCAGTGGCAGCACACTTTTTTGCTCCCCCCGCACATCGAATCCAGCGCAGCGCAGACAGCCTAATGGAGGCAGAAAACTGGGCATTTCCATCGGCCCTTCTCTGGGCCTCGGGGACCATGGGGAAGGCAGGCAAGCGGACAGGGCCTCAGGGAGACGTAGGAGGCAGCTAGACTGGGATTCGGGCCTTGGTGCTAGCAGTCACTCACCTAGGCAAATCTGGGCAGCTCAGCTGGGCACGCTGAGAGCGTGGGATTCAGCACGTGGAAGGCAGGCAAGCTTGCTGGGCCTGCCTTCCATATGTGGGAGGCAGCTAGGCCTTGCTGCTTGCAGGCTCACCCAGTCTTCCAGGCAGATCAGGACAGCTCAGCTGGGCCACGCAGAGAGCGCCGTGTGGGATGCTGCTGAAGGCAGGCAAACTAGCTAGCTCTCAGAGACCGTGTGGTCAAGGCAATGCAGGGAGCCAGACAGAGAGCAACAGCAGCTATGGCGGACGAGTGGACAAGATGAGGAGTGACTGGGCGGAGAGGAAGGGGCATGGGGGAGAGGCCAGCCAGAATTTTTACCACCAGTTCACTCAAACTGGCCAGAACTGACTGAATCCCACCACTGGATTAACCCATCTGGCAGAAAGGCTCATCACATGGCACAATCACTGGGGATATTGCATCACCCAGCAAGCTTCAACAAAGTCTGGGACTCAGCCTACAAAGTTAGCTGTGACCTCTACAACAGCCAATAGAATACATATTCTTGCACAAGAACAAGAAGTTCAAGTGCAAAGCCCAAGAGAGGGTATAAATACCTCTCTCTCTCAACTCCACATTGTCAGCTCACCAGGACCATGTGCTTGATGGTTCTGCTTAATTAAACCATCTTTCCAATCAGCCTCCAGTGTCTTTCTCCCCATTTGGAATGGAACCAGATGGATATTTCTTCCAACACCCCTATTGCAAACTTGTTTCAGTTTCATATTGTTTTAATATCATTAATTAATTGTTGTTTAGAATGATAATAGCAGAAACAATATTAAACATAGTCAAATTATCAGGCTGCTATATGAAGGCACAGGAGCAAGGCCAATTTTGGGGGGTGAATGGGGCCTTTTTAATAGCCTCCCTCATCCTTTTAAATAAATTTGCCTGTAATTTGCCTCTTGGGAATAACCAACTCGATGGGAGATTTCATTACTGTAGTTTCAATGATCATGATAATAATGTTGGCAGGAGCAGGAGCTTCTGGCAGGCTCATCTTTTTTTGTAAGTTTTGAAAGGAGAGGGGATAAAGGTGAAAGCATATGGAACTCTATAAGTATGTGCAAAAGCAAATTATTTAATAAGGGACCCCAAAATAAAGCTTGGAAGACTTTATGGACTGCATTTAGACAAGTTTCATTGACAGACAGTTAGACCCAAGATCAGCAGTGATCTCCCTAGCTAGGAAGAATGTTAGATTTTTCCAAGTATATTTTGGGATGACGACATACCAGACTAAAGCTGCAAAGACATCCAATGTATCTTGAGTACTTGGTAAGATTACATTCAACTGGAATTGGAAAAAGCAGGAACCATGGACAAGCTGAAACAAGGTAAAAATGAGGTGTATCAAACCACATGTTTTAAGAAAATGTGACTAAGACAGAGCTGACTAAGCAAGTTTAAGATTATTGCATGATTCAGGCATGAAAGTATGCAAAGATAAAGAAATGAAGCTAAAAAGGAATGACCCGGATACTCAAAAAATGCATTGCTAAGCATATAATCAGTTAATAGCTCAATAAACAACAGATCACACCTATTAGTGCTATCCAATGAATTATACAAGCTTATGCCCTTTTTATGGACACTATGGTAGAAGACAGAGAGCAGTTCTGTTAAATTGCAGTGCTGCCAGATTACAATAAAACTGCAAAATCTGCTAAATGCAGTATCTAGAAAGGATATGTTACTATTAATAAATAATTAGAAGGCAAAAGTTGGACAAATGGGAAAACCTTACATTATAGGAATATATGATTTAGAGAAAAATAATAATATGGGAGAAGCATTTAAGAATGGGTCTTGCTTTTTTTTTTTTTGCCTGCCAGTGATTTTGGTATGCCAACTGTTCATTTCAGATATTTTGTACCTTTTTTACAATCAATGGTTGAGTTACTTCTGCAAATTTATATGACCACCTTATAATCGCAAGAATATCACAAATTCAATTATGTTCACAGAAGACAAAACCTTTTCAGATCTTTGCCAACACCTGATTTTTTTTTAAAAAAGCAACACACGTAACCTCTGCATTTGAACATCACTGGAAGGATAATACTTGAATCAGATCATCCACATAGAAATGCAGTGTTATCTCCATGTGCAGATGGTAGAGCAAACTAGTGTTAAATATATTGTATATATTAAATCTAAGAAATTAAAGAGGTAGACATGTCAGTAAGATTTGATTTGGAGAACATGAAGTCAAAATATAAGACAAGCATAAATATGCTCCCCTGACCTGAAGAGCCAGCCTGAACTAGCAAAGGACCACCACATGGCTAGTGCTCCCCCCACCCCATGGTCTATTTTTGGCCTGGACAGCCTCCTGAAGCTCTCTGACTGCTAAAACAGGCCAGAAGCCTCCCCCAGCCCATTTCTGGCAGAAATGGAGTTTCTTTGGGCTGAATCCGGCCCTCCGAGGCTCCATTTGGGCCTCTGGAGGCCTCCCCTGGCTTGTTACAGGCCGAAATGGAGCCTCCATTGGCCGCATCTCACCCTCTGAGGCTCCATTCAGCCTCTGGAAGCCTCCCCAGGTCTGTTACAGGCCAAAATAGAGCCTCGGTGGGCAGCATCTGGCCCTCCCCACCCCATTTCCCATGGCTTAACTGTACTTTTTAAAGAGCTCCAGAAGAGGCTGCCACATGGCAGATGTTGTGTCTATAGAACTGGCTGGAGTTCTCAACCAGGTCCGCAGTTCGAGCAGGAGTGCCGACCGCTCCCATTGGCTGATGCCGTTTGACAGCCGGCTATAAAAGGAGCTGTCAAACGGCATCAGCTGTTGCTGCCAGCTGATCTGCCGAGTTAGCCTGGCAGACGCAGCAACCCTTTATTCACCAGAATAAAGCCTCTTTTAAACGAACGCTCTGGCTCAGCCTCGTATCTCCGCCGCTCCACAACACTGGCAACGAGGGCGGGATACAATAAGAGGCTACCAGACGTCCGATCGCTGAGCTGGTCACTAAAAAAGAGCGAAGCCACCGAGCGCTGAAGCCACAGCCGCCAACGCTCACCAAGAGTGCGAAATTTAAAGCCTCCTCAGCCAAGGAGACAGACGCCGCCTGACAGGCGCAGCCGCAAAACGCTCTTCTAAGAGCGCGATTTTCGAAACCGCAGCAGCTGAGGTGACAGGCACTGCTGCCTCAAGATGAACACCAACCCGACATTCCCACCCTTCAAGCCAGCCAAAGAAACGTGGGAGTCATAGAAAAACCGGTTTATCTACTTCCTGGATGCTATCGAGCTCACAGACGCTGCAGAGCATAGGAAAAAATCTTTCTTCCTCAGTTACTGTGGGGCTGCGGTTTTTGACACCACTACAGCACTAGTTGCTCCTCGCTCTGTAAGAACCATTCCTTGGGAAGAGCTCCAAGAGATTCTTTCCAATCACTACTCACCTAAACCCTCCCAGATAGCTAGGAGGCATGCCTTCAGAACCAGAAGGCAGGCTGAGGGGGAGTCAATTAGTGAGTACATGGCAGCCCTGAGATCAGCTGCCTTACAGTGTGGGTTCAGAGACTACCTAGAAGACATGCTCTTGGATCAGATTGTCTGTGGGGTCAGGGACCTTAGGCTTCAAAGACGTTTGCTAGCCAAAAAAGACTTAACCCTGGCCATAGCTATAGAAGAAGCCCAAGCTGCTGAGCTCTCTGCTCAATCAGCAGCTGAGATTCAAGGAACTCCTATCAGGCCAGGCAGCTCCACTATTCACTCTGAGGAAGTTTCCCTAGAAGAAGATCCTATAGGCACAACAGGCATAAACCGCCTTAGGCAGCAAAAGCCCCCACAAGATGGAGCAGGACAAAGGAACAACTTCACCCCCAAGCAACCTCCCATTTGTCTCAGCTGTGGGGGTTCCCACCTTAGAGCATCCTGCAGGTTCAGGAATGCCACTTGTCTAAACTGTCAGAGGAAAGGCCACCTAGCTAGAATCTGCCAAGCAGGGAGAACCTTCCCTCAGAGACCTCAACCTACTGCTAATTTCCAAAGGCAAGTGGAAGATTGCTATACTTGCTACCCCGCAGACCACACTTCTAAAACCTCTAACAAAATAAGTATTTTTGTTTTCTTAGAAGGTAAACCTTGCAGAATGGAGGTGGACACGGGATCTGCACTTTCAATCATCTCCTGGGAGACCCTGAAGAAGATTCACCCCAGAATTTCAAAAAAGAAGCTCCAGAAATGCCACCTGACCCTTCGGGACTACCAGGGCAAGAACATCCCTGTCCTCGGGAAAGGCAAGTTTTTAGTTCAGTTCCAAAGTTTTAAAGGCCATTTGCCTTTAGTGGTTGTTAATGGTGCCCTCCCCAGTCTGCTGGGACTAGATTGGTTCCCTTCCCTTGGCCTTAGTATAACTGGAATCCATGCTGTCTCAACCTCTGAAGTAGACACCCTATTCACAGACTATTCTGATGTCTTTAGCAATGAATTGGGTTGCTATTCTGGCACCCCCATTTCATTCACAGTGGACCCCCAGGCAATTCCCCTTCGCCTCAAGCCGCGCAGGGTACCCTTTGCCATCCGCCCAAAATTGGATTTAGAATTAGACAAGTTATTAAAGCAAGGGGTATTAGAGCCAACAGATTTTGCCAAATGGGAGACCCCCATAGTCACCCCACTCAAAAAAGATGGCAGCGTGAGAATCTGCACTGATTACAAGACCACCCTCAATCGTTTTCTGCAGGTCAGCGCATACCCTGTCCCTGTGATCCAACACCTATTACACACTTTCGAACCTGGCACCATCTTTGCCAAATTGGATATGTCCCAGGCATACCAACAGTTCCCTGTTGATAATCAGACAGCTGAGCTGCAAACCATAGTCACCCATAGGGGAGCATTCAAATGTAAGCGCCTCCAATTTGGCGTGAGTGTAGCCCCAGGTATTTTTCAGTCTCTCATGGAAAGGATCCTCCAAGGACTTCCAGGGGTAGTCCCTTACTTTGATGACATTTTAGTTTCAGCAGCTAATAAACCTCAGCTCATGCAAAGGGTTAGGGCAGTCCTAGACAGGTTCAGGCAGCATGGCCTCAAACTCAAAAGGGAGAAGTGCACCATCGCCACTAAGGAAGTGGACTTTCTAGGGTACAGGATTGATGCCTCTGGTATTCACCCAATTGAATCCAAAGTCAGGGCTATCCACGAGGCACCCACACCAACCAACAAGACAGAGCTCCAAGCCTTTCTGGGGCTGCTGAACTTTTACGCTTCATTTCTTCCTCATAAGGCATCCATTGCAGAGCGCTTACACAGACTGTTAGACAAAGAATCCCCCTGGCATTGGGGACCCAGAGAAGCCCATGCTTTCAAATCAGTCAAATCCTTACTAACATCTGATGCAGTTTTAATTCAATTTAATCAACAACTCCCCCTAGTCCTGGCTGCTGATGCATCCCCTTTTGGTATTGGGGCAGTTCTGAGCCACAGGCTCCCAAATGGTTCTGAAGCACCAATTGCCTTTTTCTCTAGGACTTTCTCTGCTGCAGAAAGAAACTACAGCCAAATTGACAAGGAGGCCTTGGCTGCAGTAGCTGCAGTAAAAAAGTTTCACGAATTTCTATTTGGGCACTACTTTGAACTCATAACTGACCCTAAACCACTCCTAGGACTTTTGTCAGGGGACAAGCAAACCCCACAGGTCCTATCACCTAGGATGATCAGGTGGACTCTGTTCCTAGCCGCATATTCATATAAATTAGTGCATCGCCCTGGAAAAAACTTGAGTCACGCAGATGCCCTTAGTCGCTGCCCCCTGCCAGTTCCAGTTGAAGACCCAGCACCCATTCATGCCATTTTTGAGGTAAATGAACTTAAATTGCCTATTACAGCTGAAGACATTGCAACGCACTCAAAAAAAGACAGGGTAATTGGCCAAGTTCTGGACTGGGTGGGAAGGGGGTGGCCTGAAACACAATACACTTCTGATTTCACTCCTTTCAAAATTTGCAAGCAAGAATTGTCAAGCCTACAGGGTTGTCTGTTGTGGGGGACAAGGGTGGTCATCCCAGCCACTCTCCGTATGCCCATCCTAAAGGTCCTTCACGAAGGCCACCCGGGCATCGTGAGGATGAAGGCCCTGGCCCGCAGCTACATTTGGTGGCCAGGCATGGATGCCCAAATTTCCAGCTGGGTAAGCTCCTGTCAACCTTGCCAAGCTACCAGGCCTGCCCCACCAGCAGCCACTCCTACCAGGTGGGAAAGTGCTGGGGGACCTTGGTCTCGCCTGCACATCGACCTGGCTGGACCAGTACATGGGAGGACCTTCTTGGTTTTAGTAGACTCATATTCCAAATGGATTGACTTGGCCCTACTTCCTTCAACAACCACTCAAGCAATTGTTAAGGCTCTGACCCGTTTTTTTGTTACCCATGGCCTCCCTGACACACTGGTGTCTGACAATGGCCCCCAGTTCACATCTTGTGAGTTTGGTATGTTCGCTGCCAACTTAGGTATTAGACACATTCTCACAGCCCCTTTTCACCCGGCTAGCAATGGGATGGCTGAGAGGGCAGTCAGGTCAGTAAAAGAGGCACTTGCTAGGTTTGGCCAGGAAAACTGGCACTCCAAACTGTCACGTTACCTCCTAAGCCAGCATACAACCCCATGCACCACTACAAATAAATCTCCTGCTGAACTATTGATGGGGAGGCGTCTTAGGACCACCTTGGACAGGCTACATCCCCATTACAGCCCAGACACCCCCCTAGGGTCTGACAGCTTGGTCAGGGACTTTGCCCTGCATGACCTGGTATACGCCAGGAATTATGCAGGGGACCCGTTGTGGGTACCTGGACAGGTTGTGTCAGTTGCAGGGCCAAGATCCTACAGAGTCCTCCTAGAAGACGGATGCTTGTGGCGCAGACACATGGACCAGCTGAGGAGAAGGTGGAGAGGCACAACCGATGGCTCCCGCATCCAGCCAAGCGACCCGATCTACCCAGCAAGCACCAATGATCCAGCCTACCCAACAACCACCAAGGGGCCAGTTTACTCAGCCCAACCAGCCAGCACCGAAGGCTCCCTGCCGGGACCGATCTACCCAGCTGACGCCGAGAGTTCCCTGCAGGGCCCGATCTACCCACTGACGCCAAGAGCTCCCTGCAGGGCCCGATCTACCCAGTCGGCGCCAAGAGCTCCCTGCCGGACCCGATCTACTCAGACGACGCCGAAAGCTCACTGCCGGGCCCAATCTACCCGAGAGACACCGAGAACTCCCTACCGGGCCCGGTCTACCGACGAAGGACTATAGACTTACAACCGAGCGAGCCGGTCTACCGCCCCGGCCGAACGACGCACCAGAAACGAACCGAACGGAGAAGCCTACGTGATCCACCGCAGGGCCTCGCAGACCGAACCAGCTCTCCTTCAGTCTCCGAGACACTCCCAGGGGCAGAGGACTTCGCTCCAGCCAGAGACTTTCCTGAACTCCGGAGGTCCTGCCGCCATCGTAGATGACTGGCCTATTTGCGGGACTATGCATGCTCCTGGCCGGGGGAAAGGAGTGTTGTGTCTATAGAACTGGCTGGAGTTCCCAACCAAGTCTGCTGTTCGAGCGGGAGCGCCGACCGCTCCCATTGGCTGATGCTGTTTGACAGCCGGCTATAAAAGGAGCTGTCAAATGGCATCAGCTGTTGCCACCAGCTAATCTGCCGAGTTAGCCTGGCAGACACGGCAACCCTTTATTCACCAGAATAAAGCCTCTTTTAAACGAACGCTTTGGCTCAGGCTCGTATCTCCGCCGCTCCACAACAGCAGAGAAGCCAAAGTCTTTTATCCAGAAGCCTGTGAAGCTGTAAGAACATGAGATGTAAGGAAAACAGCTTTCCCATCTAAATAAGAGACTGGCTTCTCTGCTATGAAGGCCTGCAGGCTTAGTTTGGGCTCAGTCTGGCCAATGATGAGCAGCCTCCTGCTTGCTGCTGACTGGCTAGTTTGAATGAACAGTTTCAGGGATTGGGGCATGGCAGCGAATCACCAAGGGGCTTGCAGTAGAATATTAACATTGGCAACTTCATATAAAGAGAACCAATATAAAATGTTTTACAAATGGCATCTTCCTCCAACTAGATTGGCCAAAATTAGTAAAAGTATATTACCACATTGTTGGAAATGTAACATAGAGATAGGGACCTATTAGATGTGGTAGAAATGTATAAAAGCAAAAAAATACTGGTGGAAAATAAAGTTTGATAGAAGAGATGGTTAACCAGAAAGTAGAGTTCAGACCAGAAACATTCTTATTATTAATGAGTAATACAGTAAAGGAATATATTTAATGATACATATAATAACAGCTGCAAGATTGGTTTATGTCCAAAACTGGAAGAATGAAGATACCACTACAGAAAGTGAAACAATAAGGAAAATATTAGTCTATGCAGAGATGGACAGACTAACTTTAGAAATCAAAGATAAGGGTGAGACAGAATATTATGAAGTCTGGAGTAAAATGAGTCAAGGAAAAAGAAAGGGTTGATGCTTTATAGGAATGAAAGTTAAAGTTTTGTAAACCAAAGAGAATGGAACATAATGGACAAATATGAGATGATATCAATATATGAGTATAAAAGACGGTTGTAAATATGTATATAATTGTATGTAAATATAGATTAAATGTAAATAGAAATAATATGCAGCTAGTGTCGTATTTTGTAATAATACTCCCAACACGTGAGTTCTCTGCACACAAACTGCTTTATTTTTTTTAACTCCTCCCTTCCGGTTCCTTCATACTGTGTCACCTCAAAATATGTCCCTCACTACTCTCTGTCTAACATTGGTTCCTCTTCACAGTTAAACAACAACAGGTTCCATTTACCCTACACCACATCTCCCTTTTCTAGAGAACAAAGGGTAGACTACCTTTGTCTCATCAGACCTTAGAGGATTATTCTGCCTCTTTTGTTGAAGGTCTGTTCCTATCTAAATCCTGTAGGGCAGTGGCCCCCAACCTTTTTTGTGTCACGGCCAGGTACAGGCATCACAAAATGATCTGCGGCCCGGTACCGGCATCAGCACACATGACAAGGCAAGGCGAGCCGAGCGACCGGCCAGCCAGCTGTCCCCCGCTTCTCCCCGCCACCTTCAATTCTTGCTTTGTACCTTTTTTGTGCTTTCTTAATCTCCTCCACCATTGGGATGGCTCTTCATTCGAAGCCGCCCCCCCCCCCCTTGATGAAACTAAGGCGCAAGGATTCCTTCAGGACCCAAACGCCGCTTTCCAACTGGAAAAGCTCACCCGGAAGCACTTTCTTGTCAAAACAAGATGGAGGCGCCCAGCAAACCAGCGGCCCAGTAGAAAATGATCCATGGACCGGTACCGGTCCGGGGCCTGGTGGTTGGTGACCCCTGCTGTAGGGAAGAAAAAGTTATCATATAACTATTTACTAATTCAATACACCTATCTATTCTGCACCTCAGATTTCTTACTGAACTACACATCAACATTAACTCTTTTTCACTTTCTCAGTTCACAGATTCAGTCTCTCTGGTATAACTATAACTCTCCCAGACCTTGTCCTTGAGGTAGCTGTCAGTTTTTAAGTATTTTCCCAGGTGATGTAGAAACTTGTTCACTGTTTGTCTCTGGCAACTCTTGCCGCTCCACCGCTCCTCCTTCACTTGCATGTGTGTGTAAGGGTATCAAGTGCTGACGATTGTGTCTCACCACACCTTTAGGTACATCCACCAGATATGACCTTGGACTCATGTGATTCTGCAGCACAGTCCCAGATTCTTTTGTATCAGTGACCCATACATGCTCTCCTGGTACCAAGTCACTAAGAGGTTTTGCACGATGTCTTCTGTTGTAGTATTCAGTATTCAATTTCCTCTTCTCTCTCTCTTTATGAGCAAAATGGTCAACATCTGGCAATGCTGGGTCTAGCTGAGAGGGAAGAGTCGGCACAGTGGTACGAAGACATTGCCCCATAAGCAGCTGAACCGGACTGAACCCACTCTGGAAAGGGGTAGCTCTGTAGGCAAGCAGGGCCAGATAAGGGTTGCTAGCCTTTTTCAAGAGACTTTTCACTGCCTGAACTGCACGTTCAGTTTCTCCATTACTTTATGGAAACTTTGGACTGCCGGCAACGTGTTTGAACCCATATGTGGATGCAAAATGAGAGAAATCTTGGCCAGAAAACTGTGGTCCATTGTCTGACATCAACTCCTCTGGAATCCCATGCTGGGCAAAGATTGATTTCACAATGACATCAGTTGACTTAGTGTTCAATAGCAGTGCAATCTCGACATATCTGGAGAAATAGTCTATCACAACTAAGTATGTTTTCCTTCCAAGTACAAACATGTCAGTCCCTAACTTTTGCCATGGTCTTTCAGGGCACTCAGATGTCATGAGTGGCTCTTTAGGATTCTGACGCTCTTGAATACATGTCCTGCATTTGAGCACCATTTCACTGACCTCTGACTGAGTCCTGGCCACCACACAGACTGATGAGCACGTTCTTTGCATTTCAACCCCCCCTTGGTGTCCTTCATGCAGCCTCTCCAACACTTCATTCCTCAGAGTGGATGGGATCACAAGCCTAGTATCTTTCAGTAGTAATCCATCTTGTACAGTGAGTGTAGCTCATTCTGGCCAGTATCCTCTCAGTGCAGGTTCCTATTTTGCATGCATTGGCCATCCATCTGCACACAATTTCATGACTCGAGAGCAAATACTATCAGCTTGCAACTGCTCTTTTATGATTTCCATATATGTGTGGCTAACAGGCAAGGTGTCTACTACACAGTCCACATATATGTTAGTGCTTTCCATCAGCTCCAGTTCTGCTTTGGACATGTGAGAGTCCATAGGCGAACGTGACAATGTGTCTGCTGTCCAAAGTGACTTTCCAGGAACATGCACAATGTAGTAAGAGTAACGCATGAGCCTCATCCTGAATCGCTGAATTCTCAAGGGTAGAAGATTTAGTGCTTGGTCTCCAAACAAACTGACAAATGGTTTGTGGTCAGTCTCCAGGCAGAAATGCTTTCCTAGGAGGAAATCCCAAAATCTTTCACATGCCCAGGTTAGAGCCAGGCCTTTTTTCACCTGTGCATAGCGTTGTTCAGTTGGAGTGAGTGAACGCGATGCGTAAGCCACAAGCTTCCATTTATCTTCCCACTCTTGAAGAAGAACGGCGCCCAAGCCATATGATGATGCATCCACTGACACTTTTGTCACTTTGTTCAGATCATATATGGCCAGCACCGGAGGGGAAGACAAAGCATCTTTCAATGTCTTAAATGCCCTGACCTGTTCCACATCCCAAACCCAACAGTTTTTCTTAGAAAGGAGATCACAAAGTGGCTTGTCTTTTTCTGCCAACTGAAGGATGAACTTCCCCAGCTGGTTTACCATGCCAAGAAAACTCCTCAGTTCATTCACACTAGAGGGCTCCTTAATAGCTCTGAGAGCCTCTGTTTTCCTTGGGTCAGGTCATATCCCTGCATCTGAGATGATGTGACCCCAAAAGACCACCTCACTCCTGGAGAGTTCACACTTATCCACATTCAGAGTGATTCCCGCCTTTTCCAGTTTTTTTAGCACTGCATGGAGTCAATTGTCATGTTCTTCTTGGTCCCGTCCCCACACCAGTAGATCATCAATGTGGCAAACTATACCTTCCAGGCCCTATGTAACTTCCACCATCATACACTGGAAATGTTTGGGTGCTGAGGCAATGCAAAATGGAAGATAGTTAAAGTGGAACTGCCCGAAGGGTGTAATGAATGTGGTATACTTTGCTGAATCCTCGGTGAGAGGTATCTGCCAAAACCCCATGTTGGCGTCTAATTTACTGAACATTTTAGCACCAGACAGTGTTCCAAGACTCTGTTCTACTGATGGTAAAATGTATTTTTCATAACACATACTTGTTCAAGTCAGTCAGGTCCACACACAAACGAACCTTTTTGCTGTCCTTCTTGGGCACATCTACCATGCCTGCGTACCAGTCTGTAGGCTCTTCCACATGAGTGATTACTCCCAAGTTTTCCATGCGTTAAAGCTCATCTTTGACTTTCCCCATCGATGGTAGTGTTGCAGCAGATCCTGCTTCCAAATCAGGACACAAAACCATGAAGGGCTGTCCATGGCCATTGGTCCCCCATTTTACTACCCCACATACTTAGCAGCTGGTAACATTTAAAGTATGCACTATGGTAGAGGCCAATTCAAGAAATAAATTGCAGGCCTGCTGGGATGGTTGAAACTCGATATCAACTTCCTTCCAAAATTCAGAGAAATATCTAGTATAGTTTCTAGTAGGATGATACCTGGTTTCCAGAGACAAATGTATGATACCTTCTGGATCAGTGCCTTGTGCCCACAGTCTAATCCCCATTGTTGACCCATATCTGGAAATCCATTGCTGGGGGTTAAGTATAGTAATGTTGACATAATTACATTGATATGGCATACAATTTGTGAGCGCATGTACCCTTATTATCTGGAGGTAAGTTCCCTTGCCCTTATTTGAAGCATAAGTGGCCCATGCAACACAATCCCAGGTTGGACAGAATCTCTCATCCATGTTTCTACAGACCCCCTTTCCAGTCCCTACTGGGTGGTTATAAGGGCAAATATAAACATCAGATTGGGTATACGTTCTGTGCCATGACAAAGAAGACCCACAGGAAGTGGGCCACTGGACCACTTTGCAGACATCAAACAAAATGGTACCTGGGCTAGTGGCTGACAATATCTGTGTCTGGGAGATGACCGGGCCACTACTCGAGCCTCTATTTCTAGCTACCAACCATGTTTGTGCTGGATTAATCCAGGAGTCATAGCATTCATTCTTTTGGGCACAGATAGAGTACCAGGTTCCTTTATAGCAACAAGGAGTTACTTTTCCCTGACATCTGTAATGGGTATGATACACCAAAGTCGTGGTAACCATTCTCCCTTTCAACACAGATTTAATACATACTGTGCAATTGTTGGGGCATAAGGGATTTTTAGTAGCTGGAGCACTTGATCTTTCAGCTCGCCTTTCACTTTTTATGTGAAAGATAGGTGGGAGATTATCTCTATAACATAAAACTCCCTCTGACCCATTGCACCTTTTATATGTCCTTTGGCCATATGCACAGGGGGGTACATGGAAATAGGTGCATGAATCTGGCTTCCCAATCCTGGCATGTAGAGCCCCTTCATTAGTTAGGCATTGAGTACATGTAGCTAATCCTGTAAGTGGTTTTTCCTTAGGTGGACTTTCTTTATCTGTTTCTTCATCAGAAAGAGAAAGTGTACCGGTTTGGTGAGAACTTTTTCTTTATTTTAAGATTTGAAAGGACACCCTAAGGAAAAGAAAGAATCTGTAAAAGTTTTGACAGAAGTGATTAAGCGGCAATTTTAAACAGGAATGTCAAAGTAATTTTTTTCCCCTCATTGCTGGATTTTCTACACATGATTTTATATTTTGAAACTGGACTGTTCTTTTTTTCTTCTTCCACCTATTCTTTCTCTCCTTTTTGACTTTATAATATTTTAGGCTAGAGACTCCATTTTAGTCATCTTTTTAAATATCTTTTTCCATTTTTAATTAATTTTCATTATATTTTGTTTGGAAAAGGAGAAGGAAAGTGAAAGCAAAAGAAACTTTGTAACACTGCCAACTAGAGGCTTGGAAATATTTTATTTTATTTTTCTTCACCAGACAAAGCTGAGAAAGAACTGAGACTTCTTTTCAAGGACATTGCCTGTTTGATAAGATAGAAGGAAGAGCATGGGAGAGTATTATTGCAGATGCTCTTCTGGGTTTCTATCAACAGCTGGAGTCTGGTGTTGAAGCTTATAGGGAAAAAAAGGTGATAAGACTCTGGAGAAGAGAGTTATAAATTTTAACAAAAGCCTTGGACAATCAAACAAGGTGCAGTGTGCTCTCTCTTTGTTTTTTTTAAGCTGCGCTATTTCTTACTTTAACAAACCCCCTCCTTAACTTTTCGTAATAGCTATTTGGATTTTGGGCCTTTTGGAACTTGATTTTTGTCTTTCTTTTTGTCTTTTGAAATCAAATTTTTATGTTTGCATTTTATTTTAAAGGAAAAGCTTTAGTATTAA
>NW_020769407.1:668461-720189 GCF_900518735.1 Pseudonaja textilis | reverse complement strand
ATTATTATTATTATTATTATTATTATTATTATTATTATTATTATTATCGCTACTATTTGGTTTCTTTTTTCCTACTATTTTTATTTGGAATTGCAATTGGTTATTTCACAAGTGGATTAAGGTCTAGAAGAACCTGAAGATTTTGAATTGTCTGAAATGAGTTGGAAACTAACAGCCCCTGGTTCCTCAACTTCTACTTCTTCCTCTTCACCATCTGGAGAACAACATTCAATACAGACAATGTTACAGCAAGAAAAGGAACAGGAAAAAGTGACCCTGCAGCTGATTATGCAAGGAATTCAAAGTATTCAAATAAGAACAGAGAATATTGAAAAGAGAACAGAGAACATTGAACAAAGAACAAGGAAAACTGATGAAAAGGTGGAGAACATTCAACAAATGATGATGAAGTTTGATGAGAGATTCCAAAAAATTGAAGAAGATAAACAAAGAGATAAGAAGATTGGAGACATTGAGAGCAGATTAACTGTGGTTGAACAAGATAAAAGTGGGATGGTGAGATGGGAGATGGACAGATCAGAATTTTATCTCAGATTCCAAAACATAGAGGAAGAAAAGGGACAAAACCTAGCTGAGATAATGATAGAAATTTTGGCTGAAGCTTTGGAAATAACTAAGGAGAAGATGATGGATGGAATAGATGAGGTTTATCGAGTCTTCACAAGATATGCAATGAGAAATAGCTTACCAAGAGAAGTTCACATCAGATTTACAAAGAAAGCCATTAAAACGCAAATATTGCAAGTGGCAAGAGAGAAAACATTGAAATATAAAGACAAGGAGATTGTGGTCCTGAAACAAGTACCCAGAAGAGTGAGAGAGATGAAAAGAGAATACGAATTCCTGACTAAAATTCTATTTAAAAAAGAGGTGAATTATAGATGGCTGATTCCAGAAGGTTTAATGTTCACATGGCAAGAACAGAGACACAGAATTGACTCAATTGAGAAAGCTGAATTATTTTATACTGAATTCTTTGGAGGGAAAGAGGAGGAGACAGAAAAAGAAATGCCACTAATTGAATTCCAAGAGGACTGCCAAATGGCGACTGAAAAAGAAGAAGGTGCAGTAGGTGGAAAGGTGGAAAGGTGGAAGCCAAAGAACAACGTGAACCAAGATCTACGAGAGCTGCTAAACCTAACTACAGAATATAACCACGGAAGAGAAAAAACTGATTACAATTAATATAAATGGACTTAACTCAGCTGTTAAAAGAAGAAAAACTTTCCATAAATTAGAGAAATTAAAATTTGATATAATCTGCCTACAAGAAGTACATATCAAAAAGCAACATGAACAATTGTTGATACAGCCAAAATTAGGGAAAATATTTACTTCTTTGACACAATGCAAGAAAAGAGGAGTGGTTTTATAGATTAAAGATTTCCCAGGGAAATTGATCTATACTGACGACTATGGAAGAATACTAATGGTGGAAATAATGGACAATAATATGAAAACACTCCTGATTGCAATCTATGTCCCGAATGACAATCAAGAAGAATTTTATAAAAAAATTACACATGAAAATAATTGAACTGGACTATGCCAATATAGTTATGATGGGAGATTTAATGGAATTGTAGATAATAAACTGGACTATACAGCACAGAAAACAACAAAGCAAAACAGAAAGACTCTCCCTAAATATTTTTTTAAAATGGCAGATGAAATAAATTTAAAAGATACATGGAGAGAAAGAAATGCTAAAACTAAACAATACACCTTCTACTCAAATAGACATTTATCATGGTCCAGAATAGATATGATATGGATGTCAACAGAATTATTAGCTAATATTTAAGAAATAAATATTGAAACAAGTACTTGGGCAGATGACAATTGAATGGAAAGGACAAAGAAGAAGATCTAGATGGACATTAAATAATACTATATTAAAGGAAAAAGACTTCACACAGTGGATGGAGAAAGAACTGGCTTTCTTCTTTAGAGAAAACAAAAAAAAGATACATCAATCCAGAATGTATGGGATACAATGAAGGCATATGCCAGAGGCTTGATAATAGACTATACAAGGAAAAGAAATACCATGAAAAGACTAGTCTCTAAGGCATTAGAGGATGAGTATAAAGGACTTGAAAAAGAGCTACAGAAAATGCCACAGAAAAAGGACATTAAGTTAAAAATGGATATAATTAAAGATAAAATGGGATTAATGGAAAAAGAAGAATTAGCACAGAAAATCAGAGGTGCTAAACAGAACTATTTTGAAGATGCAAATAAACCAGGTAGATGGTTAGCATATAAATTGAGAAAGGATCAAGGAAAATATAGGAATTAATAGATGACCAAGGCCAAGTTTGCTACGGTAATAAAGAGAAAAAGGAAATTATATGAGACGATTATGGGAAACTATACACACAAGAGAATATTGATGAGGAAAGAGTTAAACAGTATTTACAGAATGCTAATTTACCCCAGATACCTAAAGAGATTGAAACCATGTTAGAAAGCAATATAACGATGATCAAGTTAATTGAAGCACTCAAGAAGCAAAATAATGGAAAGGCACCAGGCCCAGATGGACTTCCAGCAGAATTTTATAAAACACTACAAGAATCGTTGAACCATCCATTTCTAGAAGTTATGAATGAAGTTATGTTAAAGAAGAAAATACCTAAATCATCGTCAGAAGCGTATATTACACTTGTCCCAAAAGAGGAGGCCGATCCATTACAAATCAAGAACTATAGACCTATTTCCTTACTAAACGCAGATTATAAAACTTTTGCTTCGATATTGGCAGAAAGACTTAAAAAATACTTAAACAATTTTATCCATCCTGATCAAAATGGATTTCTGCCAAAGAGACAAATTAAAGATAATATGAAAATAATCTTGGACACTTTGGAATACTACGAGGCACACCCTGAAAAACTAATGGCTTTGATATTTCTAGATGCTCAGAAGGCATTTGATAATGTGAATTGGCAATTCATGTTATTACAACTGGAACAGATGGACTTTGCTAAAAAATTTATTCAAGCAATAGAAGTTATATATCATAAGCAAATGGCAAAGGTAATGATAGAGGGAGAATTGACAGACTCTACTGATATAAGAAAAGGAACAAGACAAGGGTGCCCACTATCACCTCTGTTGTTGTGTTGAAATATATATGGCAAGGTAAGAAAGCGAGAATAAAGCTAAAGCTTTTGCAAGATGCTAGAATAAGAGCAGGATTTGGTTTGCCTAATTGGGAGCTGTATTACCAAGCTACAAATTTGATGTGGGTTAAGGAATGGATAACATTAAGAAATACTACACTGTTGACATAGAAGGACATGTGTTGTTGGAGTGGCATGCTTTTCTATGGTATAGAGGAACTAAAACACAGGGGTATTTTAGAAGACATTATATATGGGAGTCTCTGTGGTTATACTGGGAGAAGTCTAAAAGACAATGCTATTTGAAAATTCCAGTCTAGCTATCGACTATTGAAGCATTTTCTTATCCTATAATATATAAAAAGGAACAAACAGTTAGATATGGTGAAATATTGAATGAAAAGGGTGAACTTAAATCTATACAAAAATTAGAGGAACAAGGTATAAAGATGAATTGGTTTTCATATGCACAAATACATTCAAGGTATGATAAAGACTCTAAAACTGAAGGGTTCTATGATAAACTGAAGATTTAGATAAGATTTTGACAGGTACTGATGAAAAGGTGATTAAAAATTGTATGGATATTTATTAGTAATTAAACTAGAAGAAGAACAAGTTAAAGAAACAATGATTGCTTGGGGGAAGAATTTTGGATATGGGATTGATCTAGAGAAATGGCAAAAATTGTGGTCTCAAAATTATAAAATGACAATGTCAACAACTTATAAAGAAAATTTGTATAAGATGTTTTACAGGTGGCATTTTCCCCCAACAAGAATAGCAAGAATGTCCAAGAACAAATCTGAAAAATGTTGGAAATGTCATCAGACACCTGGCTCATATTACCACATGTGGTGGACATGTGCGGATGCTAAAAAATATTGGACTAAAATCCACACGTGGTTGGAAAAAATAACAAAAAAGCATATAGATTTGAAACCAGAGATATTTTTATTGGGAATTTTACCTGAAATATATAGTAAAGAATTGAAATATCTGATTATAAATGTATTAACAGCAGCTGGGATTGTAATTGCCAGAAACTGGAAAAATGAGAAAATACCATCACAGGAGGAAATCATTAAGAAAATATTGGAATGTGCTGAAATGAGTAGATTGGCATTTGAAATCAGAGAACAAGATGATAAACAATTTTATAAAATCTGGGATGGTTAGACAATAAAACATGGTAATGAAATATGTAGATTCTTAGAAAATAATAAATATATAAAGATGTATTCTTTTCTTATTACATCTACAAAATGATTTTAGGATAGATTTGAGATGATAATATGAACTGTCACAAAACAATTTCAGTAAAATATGATTATTTCGTAAAACATGAATGAATAAAACTATAGTCAAATGATTGTTTAACAATGATATTAATGTATTTAATACTTGATTGAAAATATGAGAATATATACAGTGTAATTGTAATTGAAGACTATGAAATGGAAGCACTGTATGTATATATATGGAAGATGGCTTGATGTTTTTATGTTTTGTTTGTCTATGTTCGTCTTAAAAACCAATAAAAAAATTTTTTTTAAAAAAGAATTCCAATCCTTAGGTATGCTTGACTTGCAATCGAAGTTTCCAGGGGAGGCCTGTGCATCAGGTGTTAGCTTCCAGGGTAACACCTGCAGGGGTCTGTTCCTCTTCATCTCCCATTTGCAGAGGGACAGCTTCCGGAGTGTCACCAAAATGGGAGATATTCCGTGTAGTCCTCCGGAGAGTCACTTTTAATGAATGAGTCGGGTGGGGTTCCACTTTCCACTGGGTAGGTGCAGCCAACTTAACTCGAGACCAGTGAATCCACGGTTTTATTTCAGCTACCTTAACAGCAAGGGGAGAACACATAACAACAGTATACGGCCCTTTCCACTTTGGGCTCAATACTTCCCTTTTCCAATCTCAAACCCAGACCTCCTGTCCTGGATTTATGATATGTGGGGAGGTCACTAGGACATGGGGTTTACAGATTAATACATATTGTTGTAATCTTTGGACTATCTTATTAAGAGCTTGTAGTTGTTGCATTCTAACTGTATCAGAGATCTGTACAGTATTTTGAATATTTGGACGAAGTAGATTGGGGACCTGACCAAATGGTGAAAGTGAGACATCTTTCTGAGGAGCATACCTGACAGTGACCAGAGCCAAACTTAAAGCACCTGGCCATTTAAGATGGGTTTCCGGGCATATTTTGGCCAATTTTTCTCAGTAGTGCTATTAATCCTTTCAACCCTGCCTCCAGAGGGGGCATGGAAGCTACAATGGAGTTTCCAAGTGATATCCAATATCTTTGCTAATTGCTGAGCGGCCTTGTGGATAAACTCAGGACCATTGTCTGATGAAATTCTAGAAGGTAGGCCATATCTAGGGATTATGATGAGGAGTAGTGCCCTGGCAACTTCAGTAGCCTTCTTTGTGCGGGTAGGGATACACTCAGGCTATCCTGTGTAGGTACATACGATGACTAGCAGTGCATTGTAGTGGCCAGAGCGGGACATGTCCGTGAAGTCAATCATCAGAGAATCAAACGGGTAACTGCCCCTTGGTTGGTGGCCTGGTGGTGGTTGGGGTCCTTGTCTAGGGTTATTTGCTGCACAAATTTTACAGCTGGCACAGACGTTTGCTGCAATGCTGTGTATTTTGTTAATATAAACTTCCCTTTGCAAAGCCTTTGCTAAAGCAGTTTTTCCTAGGTGCAACTGCTTATGTACTTGTTGTACTATGTCCCAAGCCATATGCCCCGGTACAAAAATCCAGTTGTCTGAAAGGATCCACCAGCCTCCTTCCAGTTGAACCTCAAGTGCTTCAATTTGGTTCATGTCTTCCTGGGAGTAATGTGGTTGGTGGTGTTTGTGTGGTGTCCATACAGTAAGGCATTGTGCTTGTATTGTTGGAGTCCTTTGAGCTGCCTTTCGTGCCATTCTATCTACTTTATCGTTTCCTTTTTGTATACCAGAGGCCACTTTTTGATGTCCTCGGCAGTGTATGACTGCAACCTTCTGTGGGGCCCATACACTTTCTAGGAGGCGTAGTATTTGGGGGCCATACTTAATGTCCTTGCCTCCTGCCGTGATAAGTCCTCTTTCCTTATATAAGGCACCATGGACTTGAACCATGAGGAAAGCATATTTAGAGTCTGTATATATGTTGACACATTTGCCTTTTGCCAGCTCCAAAGCTCTAGTTAATGCATGCAATTCAGCTAACTGAGCACTCGTGCCTGAAGGGAGGGGCTCCACTTCCCAAACATCATCCAAAATAACCACTGCATACCCTGCCCACCTGATTCCTTCCTGTATGAAGCTGGTGCCGTCCATATATAGGGTGTAATTCGGGGAAGGAAGGGGTACATCAGTCATGTCAGGGCGGCTGGCATATGTTTCCTCTATTGTGTGGATACAATCATGAGTGGTTTCTGAGATGGGTTCAGGCAATAATGTAGCAGGATTTAATGCAGTGGATTGTATAATATTAATCATAGGGTTATGAGTGATTAAGCCTTGGTATTTCAGCATTCGAGAGTTGGTTAGCCATAGATGGCCCTTCGTTTCCAGAACTGCTTTAAGGACATGGGGAGTATAAATGTCAAGCTCTCGTCCAAAATTCAGTTTACTTGCTTCCTGAGTTAAGATAACAGTCCCAGCCACAGCCTTAAGGCACGCAGGCCATCCTTTTGCAATATTATCCAGCTGTTTAGAGAGATAAGCTACAGGGCAATGCCATGTTCCCATTTTCTGGGTGAGGACACCCACATTCTGTTTAGTATCTACAAATAATTGAAATGGTTTATCCAAATCCAGGAGGCCTAAACTGGGGGCTTGCAACAGTGCTTGCTTGAGCAAGCTTGCTTCCTGTGTTCCCCACTGTAGCAGCTCCTTATCCTGTCTTTTTGTAGCTTCATAGAGGGCCTTGGCAATTAGGCTGAAATTAGGGATCCAGATACGACAAAAGCCAGCGGCTCCCCAAAACCCTCTCAAGTCTCTCCCATTGTTAGATGTTGGGAGCTGGCATATAGTCTCTTTGCGTTCATGACCTAAGGTACATTTCCCCTGTTCTATGTCATAGCCCAAATATCGGACCTTTTCTAAAACCAACTGTACTTTTTTCTTAGAGGCTTTATATCCCAGGTCTTGCAATAGAAGTAACAACTCATGTGTGTTCTTCCAGCAATAATCTTTTGTGTGGCCAGTAATCAACAGATCATCCACATACTGCAACACCACATCAGGAGGGGGTCTAGTCAAAGCTTCCAGGTCTTTGGCCAAGGCAGTCCCAAAGAGGGTAGGTGAGTTTTTAAGCCCTTGGGGCAACCTGGTGCATGTAGACTGTTGCTTCCGACCGGTTGAAGGGCTTTCCCACTCAAATGCAAAGAGGTGTTGACTGCTCCCATGTATAAGTATTGTAAAGAAAGCATCCTTTAAGTCTATGACTGAGAACCACCTGGCAGTCTGGGGGATCAGGCCTAAAATGACATATGGATTTGGGACCACCGGATGAATGGTTACAGTGGCCAAATTGATGACCCTGAAGTCCTGAACTGGCCTATACCTACATTTCCCCTTTGGAATGGGCAATATTGGGGTGTTCCATTTTGATTCTGTGGGCACCAGAATATGGTATTTCAAGTATAGATCGATAACTTCTTGAATTGCTTGGACAATATGCCTGGAGTATGCCCGTTATCAGATTCTTACAGGCACTTTCATTGGTAGCTCTTCCACTATGATCGGAGGGTGGTGACTGGCAAAGCCTGGGGGATTATCCTCAGCCCGCAAATGTGGAACATTGAATTGCTTCCATTCATCCTCATCTTCCTGTCCCTTGTCCCTGGCCACCATGAGCTTCCACTCTTCTTCTCTGGGTATTGTTACATTTATCTTCCCATATCCCAGTGTCATTGTCCCATCCTCTTCAAAGGAGATCTGAGCTCAAAGTTTGCACAACAGATCCCTCCCCAGGAGTGGGATAGGACAGTCTGGCATATACACAAATTGATATGTTATGGTTTGTCCTTTAGTTGTGCACACAAGGGGCTCCAAAAAGGGGCACTGTAAAATACTTCCTTTTGCCCCCTGGATGTTAATAGTGTGTGGGGAGGCTTGTGTTAGAGGTTGGATTAGGACTGACCGTGTGGCTCCAGTATCTTCTAGGAAGGTAATAGGTTTGCCTCCTACATTTAGCCGGACCATAGGTTCTGGGAGGCGATCTGAATCCAGTCAGTTTCAGTACCATTCTCCCACCTTTGCCAAACCTATGAGGGAGGTTCTCTCAAATCCTTCCCTGTAACCTCGCCCTCCCCAGCTTCCTCTCGGGGGTCCTCAGAGGCCTCTTTGGAAATCCCCTCGTCTTCCATCTAGCCTCTCTTCTTTGTTCCTTTCTGGACACTCACCCTTCCAGTGTCCCTCCTTTTTACAAATAGCACACTGGTTACGTCCTAACCCAGATCTGTTGCCCCTAGCTCAGCTGCCTCCTTTATTGGGGTCCACATCATAGCTGCCGCCATTAATTCAGCTTTTCTCTGCATCTTTTGATCTTTCTTCTGGTCCTCTTCTTTTTCCCTGTTTACAAAAACCTTCTGTGCCACATCCATTAGCTCACTCATAGGCTTACCTAGTGCTCCCTTAAGCCTTTGTAGTTTACGGCGTATGTCTGTGGCACTTTGTGAGATAAATGCCATTGCTAGCATTCGGGAATTTTCCTGATCAGTAGTGTACATGTGGTGAGCGTCAATAAGGTGGGCATAAAATGCTTCAGGGCTTTCTGTGGGCTCCTGCAACACCAGGGAAGGTTTAGACATATTCACTGAAGGCTTCCCTGCTGTTCAGATGGCTCACACAACCACTGACTGGTAATCTCATATATGGTCCATATCCTGGTAAGGATTCCATTTAGGATCTTGGGATGGGAAGTGAGCCTCAACATGTGCCACTAGATTTCCATCTGCCCTGACATTAGGTTTTAATATCTCAGTTTCTGCATTCCTAATCTTTCCCTTTCTTCCAGATTAAACAGAGTCCCCATAAGTTGTTGGAGATCCATCCAAGTACAATTGTGTGTGTCCACTATAGTTTTCACTAAATCTGCTACTTCCATAGGTTTTTCATTAAAGGGGCCATAGTGTAGTTTCCAGTTAAGCAGATCTGACGTAGTGAACGGTACATGTTGGAACAATGGTAAGGTGACCGATGCTGTGGGGTCCTCATGATCCATTACAAGCTGGTCAACCTGCCTAAGCGGTGCAGTCAGGGTTGTTTGTTCTGTTTTGGCCCTTGTCCTTGCCGCCACTGGTTCGGCCTCTTTTTTAGGGTCTACCTGGGGTGAAAGGTCGGCTTGGGCCGGTTGATCTATCATATCTGGTGGATCCCCAGGGCTTCTCATGAGGGGGGGATATCCGGTCTAATTGGACTATTAATCCTGACACCCCAGAGGATTCTCCCTCATCTGACATCCTTCTTAAGCCAAGAGGAGATACATATGGGGGTGGGGGTGGTAGTTCTTCTGGGCAGCTAGGCATGACTGGGGTGGACTTCTTGGGTTTGGTCAGTGGTAAGGTTAAGGACACTCACAGTCACCAATGGGAACCACAGTAGTCACTCACCTCAACCATCCCTGACAATTCTGCCCACCTTTGCTTAAGAGAGGGTGATCAGTCCTCTCTTCCGTCCCTGCTTACAGGGAGGGATTGCTTCCCAAGTCCAATACTTGCCTGCAGGCATGTTCCTTCTCCACTGGCTGGCTGGAAAATATCCTGGTCTCCGTACCCTTCACCAGTGGTTCTTGGAGGTATCGACCACCGTCACTGGAACCCAGCAGTATCAGGAAGTCCCTCAAATTCAAAGGACCGATGGCACCTGGGATGTTCCCTTCAACTCACTGAAGCACTGGCACCTGGGGTGTACCCTCCTGCGGGCCTCAGGGCCCCTTGTGTCCTGCCACAGTTGCCATAAATGTTGCAGCAGATCCTGCTTCCAAATCAGGACACAAGACCATGAAGGGTAGGAGAGTACAGGTTTATTTGCACAAAAGGTTCGAGCAGTAGCATGGCAAATTCTGAACCCCGAGCTATTCCTGAGGGGCTACTTTTATGCAGCTCACAATCTCAGCTTTTCCCAGGGCGTTTTTCTTATCAGGCTATACAATAACAAATGTACTATAAAAGGGGGAAGTAAGTCTAATTAGTCATTTCGCACAATTCAGCATATACGTACTTATCTTACACCTTGCCATCTAGCTGTTTACAGATAAATATATAGTTCATAGGTCATTTTACTTATACTTAGATTCAGCAGATTTCCTGATTTTCACAATATCATATTAAGCAACTTCTATAATGTCTGCGATATAAGCTAAGGAACTTCTGCTAATGATAAGAATACTTTTCTGGTAACTTTCCACCCTGCTTCATAAGGGGAATCCTCCTTGGGGTTTTCAAAGAGAAAGGCACAGCATTGGGTTTGAGCTTAATACAATAAGGTTGTCGAACCTCCCCTAGGCCGCTGCATAACTTAGGGTAGCTTGACTTCAGGTTTTTCATGTCAATAGTGTCCACACGAACCAACAGACCAAGAGCTACAATAGCTGGCAGTCTCAGCAAAGGCATACTCAGGTTTTTGACCACATACACCTTCTCTATAATTTGTTTTGCTCCTTTCTTAAGCTGTACTTTGGCAAACCCCATCACTTCCAGTGGAATTCTTCCTGGACCCAGTAGAGGTCTCTCTGCTTTTTGCAGCACCGGCACCTGTGTGTTGTGAAAAATGTTGGTGAAATTCTTCTATGAAACAACAGTGACATCTGCTCCGGTATCCAACTTGAACGTGATGTCTTTATCCATCATTCAGATTTCCACAGTCCATGATCAGCATGTGATGTCACAGAGCCGAGAAAGAAGCTTCTCTCCTCTTCCTCAATGCCATGCACAGCCTTGCTTGTAAAACATACACATTGATAGTGACCCTTTTTCCCACATGTATGGCATTTAGCATCCTTAGCAGGACATTCCTGTCTAGGGTGAAGCATGCCACCGCATTTGTGACACTGGGGGTCTTTAGTGATTTTGTTCTGACTGCTTTGAGGCTTTGCCCCATCATTCTTTGATCTGCTGAATTTTTGCTTTTCTTTCTGATGCCTGCCTTTAAACAGTCTGTCTGAAGAGTTCACATCCTTTAGGTTTACAGCACTACCATCACTTCTCAATGTGGTTTGCTGTTTTTTAATCTCCTCTGATTGTCTTGCCATATTAATAGCTTTATCCAGGTCTAGGTCTTTTTCCATTTACATGCATTCTGATAACCATGTATCAATCAAGCCTACTACAATCCTGTCTCTGATGAGCTCATCATGTAGTGCTCCATACTTACAGTGTTCTGCTAATGCATACAGCGCTGTGACAAATGCATCAACTGTCTCATTAGCTTCTTGTTTGCTCATATTAAATCTTGCACGCTCATATACAATGTTCTTTTTTACTACAAAGAATGACTGAAAGCCGTCTCTTACTTTAGTATACTGACGCTGATCAGCTTCACTGAGTTTCAGGCCACGCAGAACATCATCTGCTTCATCTCCCATACAGTAAATCAAAGTGTTCACCTGATTTTCTTTGGAGCTTAATGCAAGATTGCTTGCTTGCCTAAATCTCTCAAATCACCGTATCCATTTTGTCCACTCTTTTGGTTTGGAAAAATCAAAGGGCTCCGGTGGTTGGATGTTAAAAGTAGCACTGGGTATGCTAGCCATTCTGCTAACTCCTTCCTCATTCTGCTCATCCCCACTGCCGCTCATTTTCCTCTTTGGGGTAGACTTCATTGTTCAGTTACCATGTTACAGAACTTCTGACACCATGTCGTATTTTGTAATAATACTCCTAACACGTGAGTTCTCTGCACACAAACTGCTTTTTTTTTAAACTCCTCCCTTCTGGCTCCTTCATACTGTGTCACCTCAAAATATGTCCCTCACTACTCTCTGTCTAACATTGGTTCCTCTTCACAGTTAAACATCAACAGGTTCCATTTACCCTACACCACAGCTAGTACTATACTAATAACATAACGGAAAAAGGAAATTAACTTTTATGTGTATCTCTATACCAAGGGTAGTCAAACTTTTTATACCTACCACCCACTTTTGTATCTCTGTTAGTAGTAAAATTTTCTAACCGCCCACCGGTTCCGCAGTAATGGTGATTCATAAAGTAGGGGACAAAACCCCTACCACCCCGCATGAAAGTTGGAATAAGCACTAGTGGGCAGTAGGGACCAGGTTGACTAACACTGTTCTATACTATAGCTTGGCCAAAATGGCCAAAATGATGACCAAGAAAGTCGCACTGTGTTCAATTGTTTTTAATGTTTATTCAATAAAATTTATTTAAAAAACAAAAAACAAGGAGCTTGCAGTTCAGCCCAAAGAGAGAAAGGAAGCAAGCTCCTCGTTGATTGGCTGTTACTGTTGCTTCAATCCCTGAAGGAGGAGGCTGCTGTGGCCCAGTCCAGGCCTTTTCTACTACCAGAGGCCTGTTGGCCACATGGCCCCAAGCCGAAGCCTTTTCACATTCTTATCAAAGAATCAAACAATTCCATGGATTACTAATGTAATTGGCAGGCTCTCTTATATTCGTAACTCAAGGATTACTTGTATAATGAGAGTGAGGGAGTATCTCAGGGAAGTTCTGCCTTAGCATTTGGCCACCACAGGTGTCCCCCTCAACACAAGTCCCATACCCTGACCCTGGCCTCCGAGGTCAAACACAAGGAGAAGGAGAAAGGCAGCCAGTTCAAATGCTTTGTGCTTGTGTTTTCAGTTGAAAAACTAAGTAAGTAGTTTGGTGATGTGTATATTTGTATATCTTGTGCAAATATAAAATTCATTCAGAAATGTCTCCAGATTTACTCACAAAAAGTAGACCTGCTGCTTTCAATAGTGTGGAACCCCCCAGCAACATAAATACAGTATAGCTGTGTCTACCTGGGAAACAGCTTTTTTCAATCTTTTTCTTGCAGAAGGCACTCATTTCTGCCATTTTATAGGAGTAGCCTGCAAAAAGCCTGAACTAGAATCTCATGAAAATTTTCATCTCAGCTGTAACCTTATGGATAGTAATGTAAAATGTAAACACAGTTTTTTATAGCAGGCAGATCGTAAGAATTGATCTGCCTGCTATAAAAATTTTTTAACAAATGGTTCTATTGTGGTATAGGCACAGAATTGCAACAATTTAATGATGCTTTACCGTGTAAATGTTTTGTGTCCCTTGAAATATATAAATGATTATGTCAGAAGGTTGAAACACTTTGTATGTTATTAAAAACAAAATATGGCTGTTTCAAGGCTGTCTTATATCAACCCATTTATTTTATGAAAATAAGCAAGATGTAAAAGATATCTGGGAGGAAATTAGAGCAGATAGCATCAGAGGTGGTATTCAACCAGTTCGCACCTACTCGGGTGAACCTGTAGTGGTTATTTGGCATGGGTCACTGAACCAGTGGCAATCCCTGGCTGGCCATGCCCTCAATCCGGTCTCCCGGTCACTCACTTGCAATCACTCTCCTAGCTTTCCATTTCCCATGTCCTCTTTCTCCCTGGGGAAAAGGAAGAAAGGCATGGATGCTGCATGTATCACTTTCCCCGTGTGAGTTAAAGTATCTGGAGTGAGAAAGGGTGTGGCCTGACAGAGAGGGTGCGGGTGAATCGAGCCTTGGAGCACTTTTGCAGTGTAAAAGAAATGCATTTTGGAAGTAGGACTTCTAAAAACTTCTTCAGGGATTCCCCATGGACGCTGCAAGTATTGCTTTCCCCTTGTGAGTTAAAAGTGCTGGAGTGAGAAGGAGTGCGGTCTGACAGAGGGGTTGGGGAAATCCACTCAAACCTTGGAGAAATTTAAAGGAGCTGCTTCCAAAATGCTTGTCTGTTAAGTGCTGTGTGTGTGTGTGTGTGTGTGTGTGTGAGAGAGAGAGAGAGAGAGAAAGAAAGAAAGAAAAAATAGGAAGAGAGAGAGAGATAAAAATCTGTGTTATTATTTTTAATTGTTCCATTATTTATCATGTGTTAATATTTTACACTGTCCCTACACCTAGTGTGATTTTTCTGCCTTTCTTTTGCTCAGGGCTACACATATTTTTCAGGGTTTACATGCATTCAATGTTAATAGTCCAGAGCATAAAATACACATGTGTTTAAGAAGAGTTGAAAGGGACCTTGGAGGTTTTCTAGTCCAACCCCCAGCTCAGGCAAGAAAACTGAGGATGCCAAACTCTGAGTAGAAATCTTAGGAAAGGTGTCAGAATAATACTTAGAAGGACCTTGGGGTGAACCCGATACCATTTCAGAGAAATGACTGTCCAGTCTTTTCTTAAAAACTCCCAGTGATTGAGCACCCAGAACTTCTGGAGACAGGCAGTTCCACTGGTTAATTGCTCTCACTGTCAGGAAGTTTCTCCTTAGTTTTAGGTTGCTTCTCTCTGTTCAGTTTCCATTCATTGCTTCTTATTTGCTTTCTGCTTCTTTGGAAAATACATTGTCCCCTTTCTTTGTGGCAGCCCCTTAAAAGCCTGTTGCCTATCACACTCTTGAGTAAAGCATATGAGCCATTTTCTCCTTTCAGTGGTCCATGAAAGTACATCTATAGTATACAGATACTAAAGTCAAAAAAGGTGAACAACATTTTTACAGAACTATAGATATGTTGAGGCTGGGTGACAAGTAATGGCTGGGAGGGGAGGGGACAGGTGAAGCACCCCTTGATGTGAGTGACATTGAGTTGGCCACCCCCACCCAGTCACATGACCACCAAGCTATGCCCACCCAGTCACATGACCACCAAGCATGCCCATCCAGTCACATGATCACTAAGCCACACCCACTCAGTCACATGACCACAAGCCATGCCCACCAAATAGGCCACACCCACAGAACCAGTAGTAAAAAAAAGTAAATTCCACCACTGGATAGCATGGAATAACATTAGAAGTCTGCTTCTGGCAATAATGCTTTGGAAATTTATATGCTAACATGGCAGCCATTTTATGAATAGATAAGGCTTTTAAGCAACCACTTTGTTTTATGCCTCAAACATGAAATCTCAATTTCAAGGTTGCTTACTTAGCTGCCACTAAGTTTTTGTGTGTATGAGTGGCATATTGTAGGGGTAACCAAACATATTAAATATCAACCAGAGGAAAGCAATAATTGGCTCACACCTCAGAAGTTAGATGAATTCTACAACTTTAACTAAAAATATCTTCCTGTTTCTTGTTTCAAAGACCCACTCCTTTTTAAAAAATAAAATTTTATTTCAGTTTTCTACATACTAAAAACATCTTTTTTAGTGAACAGCATGATTCCAGGTTATCACATTTCCATACAAACATGATTATAATTTCATACTCATATTTCACATTTAATTTCATATCCTACCATTGCTTTACATATTTTATATTATTTTTATCAAATACTTTCCTCCAGTTTATTTTATATATTTTTTCAATTCATTACTTAACCTGATTTCTTAAACTTTAAATAACTTTATACTCATTATACTTTATACTTGTATCTGTCAAGTTTGTCATTTCATCGCATATTTTTATTTCATCATTCCAAAAATTCCATCTCAATTCAAACATTTCAAAAAAGTTTTTCCCCAAATTAACAATTAGAGTGTGCCACCCCATATGTAGCGTATATATCATTTAATGAACCCCCCTTTAAATTCCAATAATTATTTAACTAAAAAATTATTATTATAATCTTCTAACAACTACATTACATATATGCCTTTTAATTCAGATTCCACAAGTTCCCCCTTTAATTACATAAAAAATAATTATGATTTCAAAAAGAAAAATTAATCCATTCAATTGATCATAAAGACTGATATTATTCTCTTTACACCAATTCTCATATTTCATTTCAGCTATAGTCTTTAAACATAGTTATATTTCCCCTTTTTTCATATCCCTTCCATCTAACTCTGTATATTATTTAATAATAAGAGACATACAAACATTCCAATAAGAAAACAATATCAGTTCCAGTCTTTCATTTTAATAATCTATATTTCCTTACAGTTTAGCTATCGACTATTGAAGCATTTTCTTATCCTATAATATATAAAAAGGAACAAACAGTTAGATATGGTGAAATATTGAATGAAAAGGGTGAACTCAAATTTATACAAAAATTAGAGGAACAAGGTATAAAGATGAATTGGTTTTCATATGCACAAATACATTCAAGGTATGATAAAGACTCTAAAACAGAAGGGTTCTATGATAAACTGACTGATTTAGATAAGATTTTGACAGGTACTGATGATAAGGTGATTAAAAAAAACTATACCGACACTTATTAGAAATTAAGCTAGAAGAACAAGTTAAAGAAATAATGATTGCTTGGGGAAAATTTTTTGGATACGGATTGATTTAGAGAAATGGCAAAAATTGTGGTCTCAAAATTATAAAATGACAACATCAACAGCATATAAAGAAAACTTGTATAAGATGTTTTACAGGTGGTATCTACCCCTGACGAGAATTGCGAGAATGTTCAAGAATCTGAAAAATGTTGGAAATTTCATAAGATATCAGGCTCATATTACCATATATGGTGGATGTGTGCAGAAGCTAAAAGATATTGGACTAAAATCCACACATGGTTGGAAAAATGACAAATAAACACATGACTTGAAACCAGAGATATTTTTATTGGGAATTTTACCTGAAATATACAGTAGGGAATTGAAATATTTGATTGTAAATGTATTAACAGCAGCTAGGATTGTATTTGCTAAAAATTTGAAAATGAGAAAATACCAGCACAGGAGGAAGTTATTAAGAAAATAATGGAATGTGCTGAAATGCATAAATTGACATTTGAAATTAGAGAACAAGAAGATAAACAATTTTATAAGATTTGGGATCTATTTTATCAATGATTAGAAAATAAAGTAGGGTAATGAAATAGGTAGAATTATACAATATGAGAATAGAATTACATAGAATATAAATATAAAGATGCTATAATTGTTGGATGGAATTAGGATGATAATATGAATTGTTATAATTTAAACCAATTTAAATTAAAAATATGGAACATCTCGCATAACATGAAGGAATAATAGTTTAGTCAAATGATTAACAATGATAATAAAGTTTTCAGAAATATTTGTTTGATAATATGAGATTATGTACGAATAATTGTAAGTTATGGACTATGGAGAAGATGCACAAAAAATTGTAACCAACCGACACACTGTATGTATATAATTGGAAGATGGTTTTATGTTTTTATGTTTTGTTTGTATATGTTTGTCTAAAAATAACAAATTCTTTAAAAAAAAAAGAATTCGAGCCCATGCCAGAGCTACCCACCAAGGAACTTGACATCCCCTCCCTTAAGGAGTGGATAAACAATTTAGAAACCACTTGGCCAGTGGTTAGACTAGCCCTACAAGAGGCCAGAGCTGTTTTTAAAGCTCAAGCTGACAAAAAATGCAACCCAAATCATTCAGTATAATTATCCTCAAAGTTCCTACAATCATTACAATCTTCTAAGAAATTGGGCCAAAATTCATTGGCCCATTTCCCATCACCAAAATCATCAACCCAGTCACTGTAGAAGTCTTACTCCCTTACACACTTAAACAGGTTGGAATAGACAAAGTGTTCCGAGTGTATACAAGATACCAAACATACAAGAAACTAAACAAATTACCATGTAAGATTCAGCAATAAAGCAATCAAAACACAAATATTACAGAGTGAACTACAGATGGTTGATTCCAGAAGGCTTAATATTTACTTGGCAAGAGCAAAGACACAGATTGGACTCAATAGAGAAAGCAGAATTATTTTATGGTAAATATTTCAGAGGAAAAGAAGAGGAGAGAATACAAGACAAGGAAATAGTTAAACTTCAAGAGGAGATGGTTGAAGTAAGAGATAAAAAGAGATGAAAAGATACAAGAAGAGGGAGCAGCAGGTGGAAGGATGGAACTAAAAGAAGTAAGATAGCAAAGAACAATGAGAGCAATACACCCTCCATATAAAGTATAAACAATGGAAGAAAAGAAATTGATTACAATAAATATAAATGGACTGAATTCAGCCATCAAAAGGGAAAAAAAGTTCCTTAAATTAGAAAAATTAAAACGAGATATAATCTGCTTGCAAGGAGTTCATATTAAAAGACAACATGTCCAGGTATTGAATTACCCTAGAATTGAGAATCTATACACTTCATTGGTGCAACAAAATAAAAGAGAAATAGTTCTATACATTAAGAACACAATAAAAGCTAAATTAATTTTTACAGATGAAGAAGGAAGTATATTGATGGTGGAAATAATTGACAACCTAAAGATGCTTTTAGTAGCACTGTATGTACCAAATGAAAAGCAAGAAGAATTTTATGAAAAATTGCATAAGAAAATAATAGAATTAGACTATGATATATGCATCTTGGGAGATTTTAATGCGATATTGGATACAAAGTTGGATTATAAAACACAGAAAGAAGGATTTTGGTAGTATCTTTCTATTTTGTTTATTAAAACAAAATAGAAAGATACTACCAAAAACCTTCTTCAAGATGGTAGAGGAATTAAGCATTCGAGATGTTTGGAGAGAAATGAATGCTAAGAATAGACAATATACATTCTACTCCAGACATTTATCATGGTTAAGAATAGATATGATCGGGATGTCAATGGAATTAATCTCTAATATTCAAGATGTAAATATAGAAACAAGTACTTGGGCGGACCATAACCCAATATGAGTCAAGTGGCAGGGACAAAGGAAAAGATCAAGATGGACTTTGAATAATTCAATATTGAAGGAAAAAGAATTTGTACAAAATATGAAAAAAGAACTGGCTTTTTTCTTTAAAGAAAGCAATAAGGAGGAAACTTCATTACAAAATCTATGGGATACCATGAAGGCCTATGCCAGAGGTCTCATTATAAATTATATGAGAAGAAGGATCATTAAAAAAAGACAAACACAACAGTGGTTAGAGGAAGACTACAAGAAACTAGAGAAAGAATTACAAAAATATCAACAAAAGAAGGATATTAAAAGTCAAATAGAAATAGTTAAACATAAAATGGGGTTGATGAAAAAAGAGGAACTAGCACAAAAAATCAGGAGAGCTAAACAAAACTTTGAAAATGCAAACAAATCAGGCAGATGGCTGGCGTATAAACTGAAAAAGGAGAGAAACAAAAAAGATAATACAATTAATAGATGAGCATGGAATGGTGTGTAAAAAAAGAAATAGTACAGAAGTATTATGAGAAATTATATGATCAAGAGAATATCGGAGAAGAAAAATGTAAACAATATTTGCAAAAAACAGAGCTACCCCAAACACCTGAGGATACTAAGATAATGTTGGAAGGGAAAATAACAATGATGGAACTGACAGAGGCAATAAATAGACAAAATACTGGAATGGCTCCAGGGCCAGATGGGCTACCAGTAGAATTTTATAAGACTTTGCAGGAATCTTTAAACATTATAATGCTTGAAGTAATGAATGAGGTTTTGTCAAAAACCAAAATACCTAATTCATGGACAGAGGCTTACATTACTCTTATACCAAAAGAGGATACTGACTTACAACAAATAAAAAACTATAGACCTATATCCCTGGTGAATGCAGACTACAAAATATTTGCCTCAATAATGGCTCAAAGATTCAAAATATATTCGAATCACTTTATACATTCTGATCAAAATGGATTTCTGTCTAAGAAATAACATGAGAATAATCTTGAATACATTGGAATATTACAAAATACAACCAGAGAAGCAAATGGCCTTGGTATTTTTAGATGTGCAAAAAGCCTTTGACAATGTAAATTGGTAATTTATGTTATTGCAAATGGAAGAGATGGACTTTGGAGAAAGATTCATTAAAGCAATTGATTCAATATATCATAAACAATCTGCAAAAGTAATGATAAATGGACAGTTGACAGACAATATTAATATTAAAAAAGGAACTAGACAAGGATGTCCTCTGACACCACTTATTTGTATTGACTTTGGAAGTATTAAATAGAAATATTAGGGAAAATAGAGAAATAAAGGGAATGAAAATAAAAAAGGAAGAATATAAATTACATGCATTTGCAGATGATCTGGCCTTCATATTGGAAGAACCATTGGAAACAGTGTCTAAACTGATAGAAAAGATCAAAGAATATGGACAGGTGGCAAGACTAAAAATAAATAAAGATAAAACTAAGATTTTAGTTAAGAATATGATGGAAAAACAAAGGAAAAAATTGACAGATAGACTAAATATCCAGATCACAAACAAAGTAAAATACTTGGGAATACAGCTAACAGCAAGATGTGGAACATTAAAGGAAGATAATTATTATAAATTAAAACAACAGATTGCGACAGATTTGAAAAAATGGGAAAATATATATCTTTAATAGGGATAATATCTACAATCAAAATGAACATACTACCAAGGATATTATATTTGTTTCAGATGATTCCAATTAAATTAGGGAAATAATATTTTGAGGACTTAAACAAAATAATGTTGAAATATATATGGCAGGGAAAGAAGGCAAGAATTAAATTAAAATTGCTACAGGATCCTAGAATGAGAGGAGGTTTTGGACTACCCAATTGGGAATTATACTGCCAGGCAGCAACACTGATATGGGTGAAAGAATGGATTGTTTTGAGAAATACTAGATTGCTAACTCTGGAAGACCATGGTTTACAATTGGGGTGGCATGCATTTTTATGATATAAGGAAAGCAAAGCACATGGGTATTTTAGGAGACATTATATTTGAGATGCTTTGTTGTTAACATGGCAGAAAATAAGGAAACAACATTATATGAAAATACCAATCTGGTTATCAACTATAGAGGCACTTGTTTATTCAATTGTTTTTAAAATGGAACACATAGTTAGATATAGTGAAAATTTAAATGAAAAGGGTGAACATAAAACAAAACAAGAATTAGATGAACAAGGGATAAAGATGAATTGGTATTCATATGTGCAAATACATTCTAGATATGATAGACAATAAGACAGAAGGGTTTTACAAAGAACCTATTGAATTAAATAAAACCTTAACAGGTACTGAGGAGAGGATGATTTTAAAATTATATGGTTATTTACTAGAAGTGAAATTAGAAGAAGAAATTAGAAGTTAAAGAAACAATGATTGTTGGGGGAAAAATTTTCAATATGGAAATTTTTTGATCTAGAAAAATAGCAGAAACTATGAACTAGAAACTAGAAACTAACAATGTTGACAGCATATAAAGGGAATATGTATAAGATGTTTTACAGGTGACTTTTACCCCCAGCAAGAATAGCAAGGATGTTCAAGGATAACTGTTGGAAATGCCATCAGGCACCTGAAACATATTACCATATGTGGTGGATGTGCATGGAAGCTAAAAGATACTGGACTAAAATACACACATGGCTGGAAAAAATGACAAAATAGCATATAGATTTAAAACCAGAGACATTTTTGTTGGGAATTTTACCTGAAGGGTTACAACAGAGAATTGACATACTTGATTATTAATGTTTTAACTGTAGCTAGAATTGTATTTGCTCAAAATTGGAAAAATGAAAAAATTCCAATAGAGGAGGAGGTGATTAAGAAAATAATGGAATGTGCAGAAATGAGTAGATTAACATTAGAAATCTGAGAGCAAGAAGAAAAAGAGTAATATAAGATATGGGGTTTATTTTACAAATGGTTAGATAGAAAAGTAGGAAATTGAAGTATAATACAATAGCAATGATATGTTATAATTTTTATGGAATGAATTATAATATGAATTAAAATTAGTAAGAACTGAGATTTGCACTAAAGGATAATGCGGATTTGAAATTGAAGTCTAATGATGATGTAATAATAATATAATGTGACATGGAAACCTGATTAAAGTAATACGAATGTAAACTTAAATCTAAGAGGAAAAGACTATAGATATTGTGCACAAGAAATATCTACCAACCAACACACTGTATAATTAAAAGAAGGTTTTATTGTTGTTTTATGTTTTTGTTTGTATATGTTTGTTGTGTGTCAAAACAATAGAACTCAGAAGGTCATCACACAGCCCATTACCCAGGTCGTTACAACACAGGAGACTGATAGACACACAGCCAATACCTAAGACACACATGTTCTTACGAAAAAGCCAGCCAATCTGCAAACATCAACTCCATCAACCAATCAAGAAATGACAACACAGCTGGGTTTTGGTTTGAGCTTCTTCGACGACAGACCAAAATCCACGATCGTGCATGGTTTTGATTTATGCTCGCCGCTGGAGCTCTCTGAGCCAGCTGGTTTCAGGACTAAGCCACCCCACAGAGGTGGTGAAGAGGGGAGAGATTGCCAGCAGGGTTGAGGAGAGTCGCATCTCTCCTCCCCAGCTGGCCATTACTCCCTTTCCCAAAGGCGGTTGCAGCGGTGGTCAGAAATGGCCATCTCAAAGAAGAACTCAACTGGAAAAGAATGTGCAGGAGGAAGATAAGAAGAGAAAGTTTTGGCTGACCGGGTCGAACTTGAAAAGCAACAATATAAAGTACCCTGGAATTTGAATTATAAAGAATAACATTGCTCCCAAAGAAGATTTTGAAGTGGTGAATGAGAGAGGGAAGGGAAAGGATTTTGTTTTGTTTTTCTTTCCTTCCCCATATTGAAAACTAAGAGATTTAAGTAAGAAACTGACAAAAATCCACTTTGACATCAATAGGCATTTAAGCTGAAAATAAAATGACAAAGGGATAACAAAGACTTTTGGATACTCAAAAACCTTTAAAAGCAGGAAAGGAGAGAAAAAGAATAAAAGGGCGGGATCTGGAAAAATGGAGGACACAGCCTGGAACTAAAAGTAACCTACAGTGAAACTTTAACAAGATTCCTAAAAAAATTACATTTTAACTGAAACTTTGTAACAAGATAATAGAACCCCAGGAAGAGAAAATGGAAAAAAGAAGCAGGAAGAAACGGTTTTGGATTATTTGGATTACTTGGTGATTTTTTGATTTTTGACTATTGGATCTAAAGGACTAAAATTAATTGGTTGATTGTTTAAAAGTTTTTTAAATGGTATCACTCTTGGAAGAATTGAGAATGGAACTTTAAAAACAGAAAGAAAATGCACAAGAAGGAAGAGGTTCTTTTGGTTTCGTATTTCAATTTTTAGAAATGGAGATCCTGAACTATGAGAAACAACAAGAAATGCCTGTTGAACAAGAAGGGCAGGACAAAGAAGAAGCCATCTTCAATGACCAAGTATTTCTATACGGGGAAAAGAAAGGAAAGGGGTGAAAGAAAGTGAAAATTTTAAGATTTGAAAAAACAACCCCCCCCAAAAAAAGAATAGTTTGAAAAGTACTTACAATATTAAGAAGAAACAGAAGAGAGGATTACAGAAGAGAGAATCAGAATTAGAGAGAGAAGGTGTCAAAAAGGGAAGGGAGAAGAAGAGGGGAAAGAGGGAAAGGAAAAGAAATTATAAAGGACAGAAACAAGATATAGAGAAACAGGGAAAACGTACAAGGATTAAGGGTATTAGCCTATTTAGAAGACACAGGGTGAAAATTTTGGTGAAAATTTAATTGAATGGGTGAAAATTTAATTGAAAAGGGAATTCTGCAAGGGTACATAAGATAGTATTGTTATATTAGAAATAGAAATGAACTTTGAAAATACGAAGCAAGTGTGATTAAAATGATAGATAAAATACTCATTGTAATGTAATGGAATGTTTACTAAATAAATAAAATAAAGAGAATGAGAGAATGAAATTAGGAAAGGAGGGGAACATTTTAATTATTATTAATTGTTATAAAAATTATGGAAATATTATAAGTGTTCCTAGAAGTAGGATATCCTATTGAAAAGAAATGTTAAAGATGTTAAAGATTATAACTAACATTAATGATAGAGCTGAATTGGAATAGAATAAGTATTTTATTTATTATTGTTATATATATACTTTCTCTTTAAGAACTTAGTGCGCATTTTAAGAATATACCAAGTAGAATTCGACTGGAAGTTATGCGTTATATTGAATGTTATAATTGTAAAGGCATAAATTGAAGTTTAAATAAGAGTTGAATGGATAAACATTAAAAGATGCAAAGGTGTCATACTCCAATCAGTAACTACAGGGGAAAAATTTGTTTAATGAGAAAAGAAAATATGAAATTGAAACAGGACAGACAAAAGTATAAATATAATGATTAGAAAGATATTGAAACTTAGAAAAAGATATATATAATTGAATTTAGAAAGGAATGAGATAATTAAAAGCAAGATTGAGAAAATTTATGGAAGGGAAAAATTTTTGAGAAAATGTTAAAATAGTAATAAGATATGGAATAGAACACAAAGATGAATATGGCATTGAATTTGTGTCTGTATGGAGAAGTGATAACTCGGGACCATGCTATTCTCAAAAAAAGAAATTTTACTTGTATTATGTTTTGTAAAAACCCAAATAAATTTTTTATATATATAAAAAGAAATGACAACCTCCCCACCAGTATTTATAGAGAGACGGCAGCTCTGATCATGCTTTGCTCACACAAGCACAAAGCCGAAAGCACCAGCATGATGCAATACCAACAGCAAGACTCAGCTTGGACAGATTAGAAACCAGATTTACTGCTTGAAATATGGGAAGACAACTCCTTTGCCAGAACTTCCCTTTAATTGCTTTAATAACCAGTTATGTATATTTGCTGAGCAATCTAGCATGTCAATAAGATATTTAGTCAGAAAATTGTAATTAATTCTCCTTGCCAAGTGCCACACCAAAAGAAATTAGGAATGGACAAGTACTTTTTTTAAAATGAATGAATAATAAAAAAAACCCTGCATGTTTGATCATTTTTATGGAGGAAATTGTATGTACTATAGAAAGTTAGCATCCTCTCCTCTCCTAGAAGAATGAAATATTCTAGAAAATGTTAAAAAGGCAGAGTATTATACCTCCCTAGATGAGAAAAGGAGAAACATGCTCTTGGAAAGCATCCCACCTTTGTTAATAGCTCCAGAAAGACTGGGCCATCCTATTTACAAGACAAAAGGCCTTCAGCTCCAGGGTGATAGGATTAGCCCTCACTCAAGATCAGAGGTGGGATTCAATTTTTTTAACAACTGGTTCTTTGGGTATGGCCTAATTTGTGGGTGTGGCTTGGTGGTCACATTGTGCATGGCCAACTCAACATCACTTCTCTGCCCTAATGACTTTAAGTATCAAAAAAAAGGTAATTTATTATTTCATATCTTTAATGCTTAAATAATAAAAAGATACACAAAACTAGATTGTTACATTTTAAAATATTAATCAAAAACTATTACATAAAAAAACTTTACAAACAACAAAACTTATTTAAAGTACTGCCAAATTGCTTTTTTATTGGCATCCTCAGTTAGTTTTTTTTGTTTAACACAAGCATCATCAGCTGTGTGATGTGCCCATAATCATTTCTTTACTATAGGAACAGGGTCCATTCTTGCAGGGCCAATTAGATTGATCGTCAGCAGGTTTGTTATATTGGAAACTGTTCATTCCATATGAGGACACCAGTTATTATGATGACCCACCCAGATCAGGAAACTAGCTGTCTAGCTATTCCAAGAAAAGAAAGTAATTGTTGCAAATAGTGCAAACAATATCAGGATATAGCAACTGTTAAGCAAATGTTAAGCAACTGATAAGGGGATAGACTGTGAGCCCAAGACTCATCCAATGCAAACTGACCAATTATGATAACTGGCAATAATGGGTGAGGTTTTTTGAAAGTGTATTTAAACCCTGTAATCATTTGTTCATTGCTTTTTGTGCCTCTACCCATAAAAGGAGAGGGAGCCGGCTTTTGCAAAAGTCAAATAAAGCTCTTGTATTGTTCATGGTGTCTCCTGTTGATTCAAACTAAGAATTTTAAATCTCACACTGGGATTATTCTCAGGTTCATTTTTTTCATAATTTTATCCTACTTTTCCAGAAACTTCTCTTTACAAAATTGAAGACAGACCAGAGAGAATAACATATGCCACAGTTAGACATATGATATAATTGCCTTTGTCCAATAGTAACTACCCATTCACAATCTGGATTAGCCACAAGCATCGATGGAAACTGTGAACGCTGCTCTGTTACATCAAACTACACTGTTATTGCTAACATTGGAAACTATTTAAAAATTCAATTGTGTGATTGTTGTCATGTCTCCACATCACGCTGGAGCCATGACACCAAGCGTTCTACTGCGTCCGAATATGCTCCTGTCATCCCTCGTCCCCTCCATTGGCTGTTCGATGTTGCTGAATTGAGAAGTGATGGCAGAAAGTACAGAAGTGGATTTGGCTTTGCCGTTCACATCGGAGGTGGATGAGGAAGAGATTTCTCTATGGGACAGTGGAGTGTGTGAGTCTACAGATGGGTTTATGAGTGGAGAACTGCCATCTGCTGGCGATACTGGGGATATTCCCAAGGATGTACAGAGGGTTACTAGAGGTAAACTATGCAGAGACATGGAGGGGAAGACTGTTCGGCCCAAGATAAGAGATGAAAGGAGGAGTGATTTGGAGCTCCAGGAGGAATGTGGGGGACAAGGTGTTCATGGAAAACCCCCTGCCTTTGCACCTCTCAATGCTGGAGTATTTGAGAAGTGGAGGGAAAGGAGGATAGTTGAAGAAGATGCCTGGAGTACCTCCACCTCCAGCTTGGGAGCCAGTACTATAGATCTATTGCGAATGAAGTAAGGAGATCTAAATATACAGGATCCCAGCTCAAAGAGTAGATGGGAGGGGTCAGGGGTTCGTACTGAGTAGTAGTAAAAGGACTGGAAGTGACTTTACACCTGGGTTTGATGCATTATTAGCTGATGTAGCCAGGCCATCAGAACCCAGGATGGGAGGTACCAAGCATATGTCATCAAGCTTTGCTCGAGGGGGTGCAACACCTCACCATATACAGCATGAGGGTTCCTGGGGTCATCAAGGAATGTCTGGCCAGTGGACACAATGCATGGTGTGGGGACTACCACCATTGCAAACTATGTTTGATAGTAACCAAGACTGTATCGCACTGTTGCTAAGCCAAGTGGTCAATCACCTAGAATTATATGCCTCTTGCTATCCGTCACAATGGTCCATAGTCGTAGCTATCACGGGTGTGTTAACTGGGGATGCAACGGACTGGGTTGCAGAACTACATAGTGAATGCACCAAACAGTTGGTAGACGTAAGTCGTTTTTTGGACTCACTCTGCAATCATTTTGAGGACAGGTCTCACATCCACCAAACCGAGGAAGCTATCATGGCCTTGAGGCAAGATGGGAGACCGGCAACTGAATACGTACGAGAATTCTGACGTTTAGCTGGGAAGTTAAGATCCTGGCCTGAGTGTCTGCTGGTCCAAGAATTCCATGCTGGATTAGATCATAGTTTAAGACAGGCTTGTCTATATAGAGGAATCCCTCAATGATTGAAAGAATGGTACAGAACTGTGGTTGAATTGGATGTTGGACTGAAGGAGTTCAGAACTAAGCCTGAACCATTCCAAAAAGTACCTAAAACAGATCTTGGTGTTATGGGAGGTTGAATCAGAAAAGGAGATGGTCAACTGGGTGGTAGGGATCAACCGGCTATTAGGTGTTTCAGATGTAACCTAATAGGGCATAGGGCATTGGAATACCCCAAACTTGCCAATGAGTGTATGAAACAGCAAAGGCACCTGTTGGAGCAGTAACAAAATTTGGCTTTAGGAAACAGGGAATTGGTGCCGAAAGATCACAAGGACTGTTTGGATGATAGTGGTGAGGAAAGTCATGACGATACTACGGTGAGTGCTCCAGTACGCCCTTTTGTGATAACAGTGGTTTTGGAAGGTATGAACACGGGACTGAGGGGTAGATATGGGGCACTGATAGACATGGGCTGTACCAGGTGTCTTATTAGCCAACAAGTGGTGGATGAATTGAAATTATGGGTAGAACAGTTGCCTACACCAATGAATTTTGAGCAGGTGGATGGGTCCCTGCTTGGCAGATCCCCAGCAATGATGATGACTACTCCTATTACACTAGAAATTGGAGCTCATTGGGAACATCTACAATTTATTGTTGTGCCACATATGCGCGAGGCACTGATATTAGGACTTGTATGGTTGGATAAGTGGGAGCCCACTATATGGTGGGAAGGTGGTTGCCGTCATTTGCAACTTGTAGTAGGACCAGAACCCCCTCACTCGGGTCCAGGCGAATCCTCATGGAATACACAGGAGTTAGTAACCACCACAGTTGAACATCAAAACCTCCCCTACCCAACTGATTATCAAGATCTAGCAAAGGTGTTCAGTGGAGTGCAAGATCTTACCCCCACACCGCAAAACTGACTGTGTTATAGAATTAATCCCAGGAGTGAAATTACCTAAGCCCCATCTGAATGCAATGACTCCCAAGGAGATGGAGGAGATGAGGAATTATTTAGATAAAAACCTAGCCCATGGTTTCATACAACCTGGAAGGTCACAGATCACTGCCCCAGTGTTATTTAGGGAAAAGAAGGATGGAACTTTGTGTCTCTGTGTGGATTTTAGAGGGCTTAACGCTGTATGTGTGGAAAATGTATATCCTCTGCCATTAATTAGCAAATTATTGGCCACATTGGCCACCGGAAAAATCTTCACGAAGTTAGACCTGCGTGGAGCATATTACAGGGTATGTATTAAACAAGGAGATGAATGGAAAACTACCTTCAATTGCCCCCTGGGTAGTTTCCATTTCAAGGTGATGTCTTTTGGGTTGCAAGGTGCTCCCACGGTATTCATGCAGCTAATCAATGAGGTCAATTTATCAATCAATTTATATCGAGGAGTACTAGTGTATTTAGACAACATCCTAATTCACACGCAGACTCTGGAAGATCATATACAGTTAGTACAAAGTATTTTTAAAAAGTTGTTAGACACCAAATTATACATGAAATTGTCAAAATGTGAGTTTCACTGTAATAAATTGGACTATCTTGGGTACAGGATTTCCAATGATGGATTGGAAATGGATGCCAACAAAGTGACTGCTGTCTTGGGATGGGAAATCCCACAAACACGTAAACAATTGCAGAGTTTCCTTGGCTTTGTGAATTTTTATAGGCAATTTGTGCCACAATTTGCTAGCATTGCATTACCATTAACAGAACTGCTAAAAACAAAGAATCAGAAAACAAATAAGCATTTGACAATCTGAAGACATTATTTTCCCAAGCACCTATTCTCAAATATCCTGATCCTATGAAACAATATGTTGTTCAGGCAGATGCCAGCGATGTGGCTGTGGGCGCTGTCCTTTTACAAATAAATGAACAAGGAATGTTGCAACCTTGTGCTTATACTTCCCGTAAATTCACTCCAACAGAGAGAGGATAGGCAATCTGGGAAAAGGAAGCGTTTGCAGTGAAACGAGCATTTACATACATGGAGACATGTGTTGGAAGGCACCAAAGAAGTTTTTGAGGTCTGGACAGATCACAAGAATTTGGAGGCTTTACAAAAGCCCCACCGTTTATCTCCCAAACAGGTTTGATGGGCTATGTACTTCAAGTGATTTAATTTTCATCAGCACAAGGTACTAGGGGGGGGAAATTTCATGTCAGAAGCCATGTCTCGCTTACCTCAATACAACGAGATCCGAGATGTGATTGTTCAGCCTCTGATCTCAGATACCATACCCAGAAATATGGGACAAACCATACGGTTAAAGGATGTGAAGCAGGATATGTTACGAGAGACCACTTGAACAAATAAATGGATTAGTAGTAATGCTGACTCAGTTTCGTACAGAGACAATTTGAAAGGAAACAGGATTTACATACCAGAGAAATGTAGAAATTATATTTTGGAAAAGTGTCATGATGACAAACAGGCCGGACATTTCGGATTTCTAAAAACCTTGCATTTAGCTCAACGTCAATTCTGGTGGCCAAAAATGAGATCCAACATAGAACAGTATGTAAAAAAATGTCATGTCTGCACGATTTCAAAACCAAGACTGGGTAAGCCATTAGGATTGTTACAAACAGTGTCCGAACCACAACATCCATGGCAGGATATTGCCATGGATTTCATTGTGGAGTTACCAAACAGTAATGGTTATACAGTTATATGGACTATCATCGACTTATTCTCAAAACAGGCACATTTTGTACCTTGTAAGGGTTTGCCATCAGCTAAAACTCTAGCCAATAAAACATGTTTACAGATTACATGGGACTCCATGATGAGCAATTTTCGATAGAGGAGTACAATTCACTGCACAATTCTGGAGAGCATTCCTCCACTTGTTAGGGTCATCCCAAGGATTAAGTTCAGCCTATCATCCAAGCATGAATGGTGTAGCAGAAAAAGCAAATGCTATGATGGAGAGATACTTAAGATCATATGTGTCCTATCAACAACAAGAATGGGCGGAGTTATTACCATTTGCAGAAGTCATGTATAATAACACGGTACACAATAGTACAGGATACAGTCCATTCTACATAGTGAATGGCCTAGAATTTAGTCCATTACCAGATTTTACATGCCACCCCATGACCCAATCAGTGTCCAACATGGGGCACAATGGGTACAGGCTGGTTGGTTAAATGTTAGAAGAGCTCTGGATAAAACAGTGATGGATTATAAAACATATGCACACAAATAGCGGCAGGATCATAAACCTTTTCAGATTGGGGATAGAAATATATTATATATAAAATATAGAAATATATTATATATAAAAATATACAAAATATATTAAGTTGAAATTAAACAGTAGGAAATTGGGCCCCAAATACCTGGGCCACTTCTCAATAACAAGAATCATTAACCCTGTCATGGTCGAGTTAAAGTTACCATCATTGTTGGGTTGTATACATCCGGGTTTTCATATTAGTTTATTGAAACCCATTGACTTCCAAAATGAAGTGCTTGAAGTAGAAAAAAATCACCAACCAAATATGGATCAGATTGAAATAGGTAGAATTCTCAACTTTGGCAAAGGAAGAAATAATATCCAATATTTAGTATGCTGGAAAGGATATCCACTGTCAGAGGTGTCCTGGGTGAAGGCATCGGATGTATGTGCAGACCGTTTGGTGCGTCGTTTCCATAATACATAGCCCGACAAACCTGGGCCCACATTGTAATTAGGTTAACTATAAGAGATGTCACTAATAATAATGTTCTTCCTATGTAGCAGGCGGATTCCTGGTAGAGGGGGCCGCCTGTCACATCCCCACGTCATGCTGGAGCCATGACACCAAGCATTCTACTGCATCCAAATGTGTTACCTGTTAGGAAGTACCTGCCAGCCAACCGACATGGGGTTCACATTGCCGATGAAGATTGATGACAAGCCCTGATGATGTCAGACGCTAAACTATCACAAGTTGTGGGCGGCTATCGGCAGAGTGATGAACATGCTGACCGTTAAAATAATGACTTCGGGGGTGGATATTCACGAGGCAGGCACATGGGCGATGGTGAGATATGGAGAGTATAATGTGGTGAGGGTATGGTAAAGGAGGATGGATAATTAATGGACAAATGCACAGTATCTGGGGGTTACATAGTGACTGGAAATTAAGCGGTAGCATCCACCGGATGGTGGATAAACTCATTACGTTAGCTGGTGTATAAGTACAGCTCTGGCTGCGAGGTGCGCCAGAGCTGACTTTAATATCATCTTGATGCTTGGTGTTACCTGAATCCGGAGCAGTATATGGATGAATAAAGACTCATTTCTTGGTTACTGTGAGAGCTTTGTTTCCCTTTCTTTCAGGAATTCGGCTGAACGTCTAAGACTTGTTACATAAATGCACAATTTATACAATGCAGTAATCTATAACATATCTAGTTTAGTTTTGGTTTACCATGAAGTATAAAACATTTCTTGGTTACTGTGAGAGCTTTGTTTCCCTTTCTTTCAGGAATTCGGCTGAACGTCTGAGAATTGTTACATAAATGCACAATTTATACAATGCAGCAATCCATAACATATTTAGTTTAGTTTTGGTTTACCATGAAGTATAAAACAAGTCATTCAGAGGTGGTATTCAGCCGGTTTGCACTGGTTCTGGCGATCCAGTAGCAAGAATTTGGTGTGGATCACGGTGAAGCAGGGTCAAAAAGGGATATAAAAAGATAGCCTTGCTGAACCATATCAGTACCCTATATAGGTCATAAGTCACAACTACAAGAAGGTCAGAAGGCCCCTGCTTTAGCTTGCTCAAATATTAAATAATCTATATGTTTAAGGAACTAACAATGTAACTGTTGCTGTAAACAAGGGTGGGCATGGAAAGTATCTGGTGGTGTAAGATAACAAAGTAAGGCAAAATATGCTTAATCATATCCCCTTTCTGGTTCCTTCTTGGAAAAAGATGTTTTGCAAGTTTTTGTATTATCTTGTAAGCACGTATTCCATATTTGGTAAATATGTCAAAGATGAACGCCCAGGCTTGGGCTGAAGTCACCATAGGTATAAAGGAACTGCCCTGAGAGAGCGAGGGGGTTCAGAATTTGTCATGTTAATGCTCTGAACGCTTTGCACAAATAAACCTGTATTCTTCCACCTCTCGTGGTCTTGTGTCCTGCTTTGGAAACGTGATTTGCTGCTTCATTCAATGGCGACCGCGGCAGGACTAGAGGGGCCCTGAGGCCCTCTGGGGGAGTCCATCCCGACAGCCAGTGGATCGGTAAGTTGCGGGTAACATCCCAGGTGCCATCGGACCCTTGAATCCGAGGGACTTCCCCAGACGGCTGGCTGCTGGTGTCGGCAATCGACACTCCCAAGAACCACTGGTGAGAGGTGAGAAGAACGGGACTGGGGCTGGCCAGTTGTGAAGAAAGAAGACGCCTGCAGGCAAGTATTGGACTGGGAAAATAATCCCTCCCTGTAAGCAGGGACGGAGGAGAGGACTGATCACCCTCTCTTGAAAGGTAAGGTGGGCGGAATTGTCAAGCCTGGTTGTGAAGAGAGACTACTGCAGTTCCCATTGGTGGCTGTGAGTATCCAGCACCGTGGGTCAGTAGAAAGCGAGTGGCGTCCGCAGTTCCCATTGGAGACCGTGCGCATCTGGCTCCCTGGGTCGGACGTGTGTGTGTGTGTGTGTGTGTGTCTAACTCCTTACTGTGTCCGAAGAAGGTGGGACCCCTTACCCTCCTCTTCAACCCCTTCCCCTTTTTATCTTGTCTGGTTATGTGGGAGGCTCATGGGTGGTGGAGAAAGCAAACCTGTGACTCCTCTGGAAGTTATGCTAAAGCATTTTAAGGAGGCATATCAATCTCAGGATTACGGGTGTAAGTGGAGTAGGCAGAAATTGCGAAAGTTTTGTGAGACAGAGTGGCCCACATTTGGGTTTGGGTGGCCCCCAGTAGGCACGCTTGATATCCCTATTGTAGTACAGGTACATCGCCTAGTCTTCCACCCAACCTTAGGACATCCAGATCAGGTTCCATACATAGACGTGTGGCTTGACTTAGTAAACCAAACACCCCCTTGGCTACGACAGCTCAAAATGCAAAGGTGCAAGGCTTTATTGTCACGAAACGTTACCCTTAAAAAATTACGAAAGACCGTGCAGGTGCTGCCTAGTTGCCCAGAGGAAGCCCCTCATCCTCCACCATATGTGCCACCAGGTGGGTTTGAGGATGGGTCGGAAGGTGAGGAATCCTCAGGGGTATCGGGCTTTATGGCCCAATTGGACCGGCTATCCGCATACATAAAGAGCCCCCCTAGATCTGAGGGGATGGACCGATCGGTCCAAGCTGACCGATCCCAACAAACAGCCTCCACTCCAATAGAAGGATTGCCTGACCCTACCCCATCGGCACCAACACTAACCCCCCTGGACCAAGAGCTGGCAAGTCCAGGAACTTCAGCCATGACCGAACCAGTCGTGGCTAGGACTAGAGCAAAAACAGAACAGCCTTCCCTGGTGGCCCCCTTGAGACAGGTGGATCAACTGGCAATCAACCCCAAGAATCCGTCTGAGTCAGTCACGCTGTCCCTGTTCCAACATGTACCCTTTACCTCTTCAGACCTACTGAATTGGAAACTGCATTATGGCCCGTTTAGTGAAAAACCCACGGAAGTGGCAGATTTAGTGAAAACCATAGTGGATGCCCACAATCCCAATTGGCTGGATATCCAACAACTCTTGGGAACATTATTCAGCCCTGAGGAAAGGGAAAAGATTAGGAATGCAGTAACTGAAATACTGAAACCCGATGTTAGGCTATATCATTCCATGGAGGACCTTCTGAGAGAGAAATATCCCTCTAGTAACCCAGATTGGGATATGTATAGGGATGACGGAAAAGAACGGCTGAGAGATTATCAGTCCCTTGTGGTGCGAGCTATTCGCCTCACAGGGAAGCCTGTTATTAATATGTCAAAGCCCTCTTTAGTATTACAAGAGCCCACTGAAAGTCCGGAAGCATTTTACACCCGTCTCATCGATGCCTACCGCATGTACACCCCCATAGACCCCTCAGCCCCCGAGAATGCTAGGATGCTGACGATGGCATTCATCTCCCAGAGTGCTCTGGATATAAGACGTAAATTACAGCGACTCGAAGGCGCCTTGGGGAAGCCCATGAGTGAATTGATGGAGGTGGCCCATAAGGTTTTTGCAAACAGGGATAAGGAGGAGAATAGGAAGAAGGACCAGAAGATGCAGCGCAAGGCTGAGTTAATGGCAGCAGCCATGATGTGGGCACCAAGAGGAAGGCCTAACCTGCCACGTGGCACGGGGCCTGGCATGCAAAGGGGCAGGGGTACTAGTCAGCAAAGAGGGGGTAGATGGGAACTTGGCCCTAACCAGTGTGCCTTTTGTAAAAAACAAGGACACTGGAAAGGAGAGTGCCCCGAGCGTAACGGAAGGCAGGGCCCCGGGGACAGGGGAGGGCCCCCATGGAACCTCAACTTTGTGGTGGAAGATGGCCAAAGGAGACCGGTTCAAAGGGGTCGGGGACAACCGGATAGCAGAAGAGGTTTGGGGAGACCCCCTCTGATGGGCTTAGCCCAAGTAGAGGAATGGGATTGAGGCCGACCGGGTTCAGAAAGCCTCCCCGAACCTATGGTCAGCCTAAATGTTGGAGGCAAACCAGTCACCTTTTTGGTAGATACAGGGGGGTATAGACGAGCGGTCTGCCACCTCCAAGTGGTGTCCCCTGGATGCGCGAAGCCGTCAAACGCTAACCGTAACTGAGAGCAGACCCTCCGACGACAGGCCCACGCGACAGGCCGGCTGGAGTACTCAAATGCCGCATCAACATGGTGGAAACGTCCACTACAAAACACACGTCCAATGCTACCGCGTTCGGGGCGACTGCGTCCGGGTCCGATGCGCACGGAGACTACCCAATCCGTGTGAAAAAACGCAAGCGGGGAACAGAGGACTGCCAGATGCTCAAGGTGGCCACCTGGAACGTGGATTCGCTGACTGGACGCTCGACCGAGATCGTCAGGGCCATGCGGGACAGGAAGCTGGACATCTGCTGCCTCCAGGAAACTCGCTGGAAGGGCAACAAGGCTACGACTATAGACGGCTACAAGATCATATACACCAGCTGTAAGGAAAACCGCGGCGGTGTAGCTGTGGTTGTCAGTCCAAGCTGGCAAAGTTCCGTCGCAGAAGTTAAGCGCCTCACAGAACGACTGATGATAATCGTCGTAGCGACCGAGAGGCAGCGCCTACACATCTTGTCCGCCTACGCCCCTCAGACCGGATGTCACGAGGAGGAGAAGGATACCTTCTGGGAACTGCTCGACAGCCAACTCAGGCAGATCCCACACGAAGACGACATCATCATCTCGGGCGACCTGAATGGTCATGTAGGGCGGGACAAAAACGGACACCAGTGCCACGGTGGGCACGGCACAGGCGATACGAATGAGAATGGCCAGAGGATCCTGGACTTTGCCGACTCCCATGATATGACCATCACGAATACCTGCTTCATTAGGCGAGAATCTCAACTCCTCACCTACCATAGCAGAAACGGGAGCCACCACACACAGATCGACTACATCATCGTACGACGAAGAGCCGCTAAAAACGTGCTCAACGCCAAGGTGTACCCGTACGAATCGAGCAGTCAGCACAGGCCGCTGATGGCGAAGATCAGGATCAGCAAGCCCAAGACCAGGATTGACAAAAGGAATGCAGACCAGCCACGAATCAAGTGGTGGAACCAGAAGAAGATGGCGGGACCCCTCATCAAACCGGAGCAGTTCCTGCAGATGGTCGACGGGCCACAGGAAGCGTGGTCCATGCTGAAGAGCACTGTTCACACTGCCGGCTGCCAACAGCTTGGTTGCACCAAGCCAGGACGGAGACGCATCGAACGAGATACATGGCTCTGGACACCGGAAGTACAAGATGCCGTACACCTGAAGAAACGGCTCTACAAGGCCTTTCTTCAGGACAAGACCAGCGAGAAGCTCTGCGAATACAAGGCGGCCAAAAAGGCAGCCAAGAAAGCAGTAGCGACAGCCAGAAGCTCCCACTACGATGACATATACGAGAAGCTGAACACGCGAGAAGGCGAGAACGAGATCTACCGCCTAGCCAAAAGCAGACACAGGAAGACCCTGGACATTGACCAGTTTCATGGGATCAACGACGAAAGGGGAAATTTGATCGTCAACCCCAGAGACGCTGTGGAGAGGTGGCGGCAATACTTCGAGAAGATCTCCACCGAGGAGTTCCCACACCCACGAACCCCGCGAGGTGACCCAGTTGAAGGCCCAGTCTCAGGCATTTATGCCAGCGAGGTCGCCGACGCCATCAAGGCCATGAAAAACGGTAAGGCAACAGGACCAGACGACATCCCTGCCGACTTCTGGAAAAAGGCACTACCGGGCTCGGCATTGTGGCTGTGCGAGCTGTTCAACAACATCGTCTCCACGGGAAAAGTGCCACACGACTGGTACCGCAGCACCACTGTTCCGATCTGGAAGGGAAAGGGCAGCCCAGCGGACTGCTCCAACTACAGACCGGTCAGGTTACTGTCACACACTATGAAGATCTTTGAACGCGTCCTTGATAAGCGCATTCGGGACATCGTCGACATCAGCGTCAACCAGGCTGGATTCATCAAGAACTGCGGCACCACCGACGCCATCTTCGGTGTGCGGATGCTGATGGAGGCTCACAGAGAGAAGAAAATCCCGCTCCACACCGCCTTCCTAGACTTGGAAAAGGCCTTCGACCGAGTCCCGCACGATCTCATCTGGTACGCACTGCGAGATCACGGCGTGCCTGAGCTGCTCGTACAATGGGTCCAACTCCTATACAGATGTCACAAAAGCCGTGTAAAAGCGGCAGCTGGGATATCAGAGGAGTTTAATATTACCGTCGGCGTACACCAGGGCTCTGCTCTCTCACCACTGCTGTTCATTCTGGTGATGGACACAATTACACACGACCTGTACACGCCCGCCCCATGGACGCTGCTCTATGCCGATGATGTGTTCCTGGCCAACCTGTGCAAGGCTGAACTCGAGCACCGAGTCCAACAGTGGCACGACCGCCTCGAGCAGTTCGGGCTCCGGCTGAACCTAAAGAAGTCCGAATACCTGACCACTGACAATGAAATGACAGGCTCCATCCACGTGAACGGGCAGGAGCTACCGCGCGCCTCCACCTTCAAGTACCTGGGAACTACTCTTGGGGAAGAAGGCCTACTACAAACTGAGGTGGCAGCCAGGATCAATGCAGCATGGGGCAAATGGAAGTCCGTCACGGGCGTCCTCTGTGACAAGAAGATGCCGATGCGCCTGAAGGCGAAAATCTATAACTCTGTGGTGCACCCCGTGGCCATATACGGCGCAGAGTGCTGGCCGACGACCAAAGAAGTCGAAAGCAGACTCCAGATAATGGAGATGCGAATGCTCCGATGGTCGGTAGGCCTCACCCTACTCGATCGCGTCAGGAACGAAGAAGTGCGTAGACGGTTCAACGTCGTGCCCATCCCCACGGTCATGAGGCAGTCCCGGCTACGATGGTTCGGCCACGTGAGCCGCGCCAAGGAAGAATCCATCATCAAATCTGTAATGAAGGTGACTGTCGGAGGAGCGAGACCGCGTGATAGACCTAAACAACGCTGGATGGACACGATCAAGGCCGATCTAGAGATCGCGAAGGCAGACCCGACACACGTGGCAGACAGAGAGGCGTGGAAGCAGTACTCAAGGACATTAGCGGACCTCGCCCGAGCGCGAGACAAACGCTGAAGAAAAAGAAGAAGAAGAAGAGGGGCCACCCGATCAGTCCTGACTCAACCCCTGGCCCAGGCATCCCGTGAAACCATTAATATACAGGGGGCAACTGGAAACATACTGCAGCGTCCCTTTCTGGAACCCCTTGAGTGTACCTTAAAGGGACAGGACATAACGCACCAGTTCGTCTACATGCCTGATTGCCCTGTCCCGTTGTTGGGGAGGGACCTACTCTGTAAGATGCGGGCACAGTTAACCTTTAATGAAGATGGCTCCATGAATTTGGGCTATGGAAAGGTAACCCTGTCCGTGCCTCTGGAAGAATCCTGGCGGCTAATGGTAGCTAGAGATCTCGGGTGTGCTGACGAGGAGAAGTGGAGACAGTTTGAAGTTCCTCATTTGTGGGCAGAAGATAACCCCCCCGGCTTTGCGGCACACCATCCGCCTATCTTAATTGAGGAAGTGCCGATGAAGACGCCTGTGAGAATCCGACAAAGGGCTTACCCCCGCCACATCATGCAAGCTATCCAGGACATTATTGACTTATATTTGGAGCATCATATCCTGGTGCCCACTGAGTCACCCTGGAACACCCCCATCTTACCCATCCTGAAGGGGGATGGTCGTTTCCGTCCTGTTCAGGATTTGAGGCCCATCAATCTAGCCACAGTGACCATCCATCCGGTAGTCCCCAACCCATATGTTATATTGGGCCTCATTCCGCAGGCTGCCCAGTGGTTTTCAGTCATAGATTTGAAGGATGCCTTTTTTACTATACCCATACATGAAAACAGCCAATACTTGTTTGCCTTTGAGTGGGAAAACCCCAATATGGGTCGAAAGCAGCAGTACACCTGGACTAGGTTGCCCCAAGGGTTTAAAAACTCACCAACTCTCTTTGGGGCAGCCCTGGCCAAGGATCTAGAGGCTTTACACATACCAGCCCCGGATGTAGTGTTGCAGTATGTGGATGATTTGTTGGTGACGGGGCACATCGAAGGCGCTTGCTGGGACAACACGAGCGTACTGCTCTTACTCTTACAGAGTCTAGGCTACAAGGCCTCTAGAAAGAAAGCACAATTAGTCCTACCAAAAGTCAGATATTTGGGCTACGATATTGGGCAAGGGAAGAGGACTTTGGGCCATGAACGGAAAGAGGCTATATGCCAACTTCCTGTACCAACAAACAGGAGAGAATTGCGAGGCTTTTTGGGAGCAGCTGGCTTTTGTCGTATCTGGATTCCTAATTTTAGCCTCATCGCAAAGCCCCTATATGAGGCCACGAAGGGGGCTGACGGTGACCCACTCCCATGGAATAAAGAAGAGGAGGCTAGCTTCCAGTCCCTCACACAAGCCCTACTGCAGGCTCCTAGCCTAGGTCTCCCAGATTTGGAGAAACCATTTCAGTTGTTTGTTGACACTAAGCGAAATGTTGCTGTGGGAGTCCTCACCCAGATTATTGGCACATGGCATCGCCCTGTAGCATATCTTTCTAAACAGCTTGACAACGTAGCCAAGGGGTGGCCGACTTGCCTTAAGGCAGTGGCTGGGACTGCTATCTTGACCCAGGAGGCCAGCAAGTTGACCTTTGGGCAACATCTGGATATCTATACCCCCCATGCTCTTAAGTCGGTCTTGGAAATGAAGGGCCACTTGTGGTTAACTAATCCCCGGATGCTTAAATATCAGGGGCTTCTTACCCATAACCCAATGATTACTCTAACCCAATCTACCACATTAAACCCTGCCACGTTGCTACCTGAACCTAACACAGAACTTGTGCACAATTGTGTCCAGACTATTGAGGAGACATATGCGAGTCGTCCCAACATGAAGGATATACCCCTCCTTGCTCCAGATTATACTCTATTCACAGATGGCACTAGTTATCTACAGGAGGGAATGAGGAAGGCAGGGTATGCAGTGGTTACGCTAGATGAGGTATGGGAAGCAGAGCCACTGCCCCCCGGGACGAGTGCACAACTGGCCGAGTTACATGCACTCACCCGAGCTTTAGAACTAGCAAAGGGATTAGCGGTGAATATATACACAGATTCCAAGTATGCTTTCCTCACAGTTCAGGTCCATGGGGCCCTGTATAAGGAAAGGGGACTCATAACTGTGGGGGGGAGGGATATTAAATATGGCCCCCAGATATTACGCCTCCTGGAGAGTGTGTGGGCTCCAAGCAAAGTGGCCGTCATGCACTGCCGGGGCCACCAGAAAGTAGTCACAGACATACAAAAGGGGAACGAGCGTGCTGACAGGTTTGCACGTGAAGCTGCCCTGGCAGACTTCGTCCCCATGGAAAGGAACCTTGCCGTATGGGTCCTGGTAATCACCCCCAACCCCATTACTCTGATAATGACAAGGTTCGACTGGAGGCGCTTGAAGCACATCAAGAAGGCCATTGGTGGATCTTACCAGACAACAGGGTGTACATCCCTACTCACATGGCTTGGGACATTGTATGCCAGGTACATCAGCAACTGCACCTGGGAAAAACCGCCTTGACAAAGGCACTTAGGAGGGAGCTGTATATAGATAAAATTAGCAGTATAGCAGCCAATGTTTGTGTGCGGTGCGAAATATGTGCAGCTAACAACCCCAGGCAAGGCCCACAACCACCTCCAGGCCACCAACCCCGAGGCTGTTACCCTTTTGATTCCTTATGATTGACTTTACCGATATGCCTCACTGTGGCCCATACAATGCACTGCTAGCTATCGTGTGTACATACACAGGGTGGCCTGAGTGTGTACCCACGTGCACAAAAAAGGCCACCGAGGTTGCTAGAGCATTACTTTATGTTGTAATCCCTAGATATGGGTTGCCCTCCCGGATCTCCTCAGACAATGGTCCAGAGTTTATTCACAAGGCAACACAGCAACTGGCGAAAGTACTAGGTATTACTTGGAAGCTACACTGTAGTTTCCATGCCCCTTCTGGGGGCCGTGTGGAAAGAGTCAACCGGACAATTAAGGATAAATTAGCAAAGATATGCCAGGAGACTCATCTCAAGTGGACGGATGCTTTGAGTCTAGCTCTGGTAGCGGTGCGTTGTGCGCCGCGTAAGGATATTTCGGTCTCCCCTTTTGAGTTGTTATACGGTCGGATTCCTAATTTGGTCAGGTTCAATATGCATGGGAATACTAAGGTATCTGATGCTATCAGACTGCAACAACTCGGGGCCCTTAACGAAATCATCGGTAAATTACAAGAATATGCCCTAACGTGTAAACCTCATATATTGGTGACCTCCCCACACAACATACATCCAGGGCAGGAGGTCTGGGTTAAGGATTGGAAGCGGGAAACATTGAATCCTAAATGGAAGGGGCCCTATACTGTGGTCATGTGTTCTCCCCTTGCTGTTAAGGTAGCTGAAATAAAATCATGGATTCATTGGTCCCGGGTTAAGCTGGCCGCACCTACCCACTGGAAAGCTGAATCTCGACCTGGTGCTCCACTCAGAGTGGTTTTGAAAAAGGTGAAGAGGACGCTCTCCCCTAGTGGTGACACACCGGAAGCTGTCCCTCTACCTACGGGAGATGAAGAGGACCTGCTCTCCCCTAGTGGTGACACACCGCAAGCTGTCCCTCTACCTACGGGAGGCAAGGAACACCAAACCTCTGCGAGCGTTACCCCAGAAGTTGACGCACATTCCACAGGTCTTCCTTGGCGGCTTAGGTCCCGGGCCAGGCTTACGTAATACTTGGTGGCGGGAAAGGGGGGATCGGTGGGAAATGGAGTCCAACCAAAGGCTTAGGGAAACTGCTTGTATCCGTAGGGGCCTTATGCCATCTGTCTGGGTTGTGACTATTCTGCTGGTACTAAGTGTTGCAATCAATTCATTGTACCTATACTCAACACTGATGCAAAAAAAGGCAGCCCCTGACGAACCACTACCCCTTGAGGAGGAAATAACGGAGGAATGGTACTCACCAGACCCTTTTGAGGATGAACCCCCACCCATGATAAATGTCAGGGACATCGAACAATGTATTGATTGCTTCCTTGTACGCCCTACAGGAAAGCATTTTACGTATACTAAAAATAGGCCCCCTGGCTGTTCTATTACCAATCTTCCACAGTGCGAATACCAGGGGACACGATATTGGCAGTGCATAAAAAATGACACGATAAGGTGCTACTTTCTCCGTTCCCCTTGGGTCCCGGTTAATCATAACCGTTTTCCCCGTAACCTCGGTCATGAGCTAGCAGTTCCCCAAAGGGACCCGGCATGTGATAAGTGTGTAAATGAACAAGGTATGCTGGTAGCATATATTGGGACCCCTCCTATGTGTACAGCTTTTGATATAACCTCCACCTGCTACCAAATGCTGCCCGTGAAACCAGGCCAATTACACAAAACACTCGTATTAAAATGCTCCGGGCCCCAGGGGATATTGTGTTACACAGCTGTCCCATCAGATCAGTCTTCAGCCCTCTACCAGGGACAGATGTGCAACACACACCCGGAGTGCAGGGATGGGCAGGGGGGTCTCAGGTATGTGACAGGAAAACCCGCAACGTGCACCGACTTCAGTCCACCACAATGTATTTATACCACCTGGAGTCCTCCCACCTCATGCAATGGTACTAAATGCACTGGAGTAATGAGGATGGAGGTACCTGTGAGCCGCTGCCGGGGCAGTCAGGGCCTTGTATGTTATGTGGACGCCGGGGTTGTGCCTACTCCTTATTGGAAAAATCCCAAGGAGCGTCTCACTCTTCCATCGCCCAGGAAACCCAGGCCACCTGTGCTCCGGGGTCCAAACAAGGACCCCGCTAGACCGGTCCAGGTTCCTCACGGTACTGATCCTCTCTGTCCCAATAATTGTACTGTATGTCTGAAAACGGTATTAAGGGGAAGGGAAATCTGCACTACCCTGATATATCACACTCATTATACGTGCGCACACACCCCTACCCCCTGTTGTTACAATGGTACTTGGTACTCTATTTGCCCCCACATGAATGAATGTTATGACCCTAGAGTACAACCAGCTCAAACCTGGTTGGTGGCTAGAAGTCGGGGAGATCAAAATGGCCCGATAATTGCCCAGACACGGATTCTTACGCTGAGTAGTCCCGGCTCCATCCTGTTTGATATCTGTAAAGCGGTCCAGTGGCCCACCTCCTGTGGGACCACTCTGTCTTGGCACAGGACATATTCCCAATCGGATATTTACATTTGTCCATATCAAAACCCTGGGGAGAGAGGAAAATGGGATTGCAGCAGCAATGTGGGTGAAAGATTCTGCCCATATTGGGGATGTGTTCTCTGGGCCACCTATAAAAACTCGGGAAGAGGGACAAATCTCCATATCACACGGGCACTCCAATCAGACGATTGCACAATTTATAACTGCAATTGGGTCAATATTACCATACCTAATCCCCAAACATGGATCAATAAATATGGCCCAACATTGGGAATCAGAATATATGCCCAGGGGACAGACCCAGGGGGCATTATCCATTTGTCCATTGAGACTCGGAAACTTGCATCCAAGTCACACTCAAAATACTTCTCTGAATTCTGGCAGGAGGTTGACATAGAGTTTCAACCCTCACATGAGGCACGCAACCTTTTCCTGGAACTAGCTTCCACTATAGCTCATACATTCAATGTTACTAACTGTTACATCTGTGGGGGGACCAAGATTGGAGATCAGTGGCCATGGGCAGCACAAGAATGGAATTATTCCATACCTTACAACCTTACGGCAATGCCACCGCATCAGTCCCTCTCACGGTGGGAATTGACCAACCCTATCGTCGCTCATTGGTGCCTGGCCAGCACACGGGGAACAGGCCCTTTGGTTGGGGAAACAGAATGTTTGGAGGTCCATGAATGGAATCGCTCCACAAAGGTATGGGATTGTTGGCCTAACAGGACTAACCTCTTTTGGGCGGATCACTATTCCTTGGAAAACGCTACTGAAGCTCCCCCTGGAGTTCATTGGATATGCGGGGATGTGGCCTATAGCTCTCTCCCTACTAATTGGAGAGGGGCTTGTACTCTGGGAGTTATCAACCCTTCCTTTTTCATGATGCCATTAAACATACCCCAGACAATGAATGCTAATCAATGGCAGGGCAGAAGGCTGAAAGCTGATTATAAAATAGGGGACTGGAAGGATGACGAGTGGCCCCCAGAGAGGATCATCCACTATTACGACCCGGCCATGTGGGCAGTGGATGGGTCTTGGGGATACCGTACCCCTATATATATGCTAAACCGCATTATTAGGCTCCAGGCGGTGGTTGAGCTGATCGCCAATGAGACTGCCCAGTCTCTACGCACCCTGGCAGTCCAACAGAAGAAATTCAGAGATGCCATTTATCAGAATCGCTTGGCATTGGATTATCTATTGGCAACGGAGGGTGGGGTGTGCGGTAAGTTTAATTTCACCAACTGCTGCCTGGAATTTGACGAGGTGGGTGAGATCATTGAACAACGGGCAAGGCGTATAGAAGCTCTGGCCCATGTTCCAGTCCAAAAATGGAATGGTCTGGATCTTGGGGAGCTTTTTGGCACCTGGTTTCCGAAATTACCAGGCCTACAGGCCATTGTTGCACTTGTTGGGCTCATTGCCGCAGGATGTGTCATTTTGCCTTGCATCCTCCCTAACTTTGTACGCACTATTTCTAGCAGCCTGTCACTTCTGGTTGAAAAGAAAACCACTGAGAAGATAATGGCCCTCTGGGCACGGGACCCCTCGAACACCTATGAAGAACTTCTTCCGTTATATCCTCCCCACCAGGAATATGAAACTGCACAATAATCTATCGATTTAGGTGAAGTTTCAAAGGGAGGAATGAATCCTTCCCACTGCCCGGCCTTGCCTCAAGCTTCCAGCAGCCTCTACCAGCGATGGCCTCAATCCACAGCCTGGCATAGCTCCCCAGCTGCCAGAGGTTCCTTGTGGGCCAGCTGCTACCCTTATGGCCACCCACCCCTGCCACAGGGCTTTCAAAAGCCCATGGAACTCCTTGCCAGCTGCAGCCTCAATCCACAGCCACAGCGTAGCTCCCCACGCCACCGCAGGTACCTTGTGCCCAGCCACTACCCATATGGCCGACCACCCCCACTGCCAGGCTTTCAAAAGCCCGTGGATCTCCTTGCTGCCACCTGGCCTTGCCCTGGGCCTCCAGAGGTCATGTCCCTCAGCCCAGGGCCTCGTGTAGCTGGCCAAGGCGTCGTGATGGCTTGCGCCACGTTGCCAAAGTCACCTGGAGCTCCTTCCCTCACCTGAGCCTCATCCTGAGCTTCCCAGCTTCCGCGATTGCCCTCCCCCCTCTCGGGCTTCTAAAAGCCCTTGGAGGCCCTTGCTGACCAGGCTGATGCCCATAGGCTCCAGCCTAGCTAGCCTTGTTAAACTAATCCTCCTCCCTTCCCGTCCAGCCTCCAAAAAGTAGCACTTACCTCCTTCAGACGCCTTCTGCCTTGCTTGTGCTGCATCCAGCTCATCATTGATGCTTGCCTGCTTTTTTCAATTGGGTAAGTAAGTGGCTTTTTTTTTAAAGTTGTCAAGTTTGCAGTCCCCTGATTTAAAAAACCAGTAAGTGTGTTAATTTTTTTCCTAAAAAAATAGTCATATAAAATTTGTGAAATTTTAGCTGCTTTTCTATTTTTAGAAAGCAGCTGCTTTATGAGGTTGTCATTGTGTGTATATGGAAGTTCTTTTAAATTGTGTGAAATGTTATGTGCTTATAAATTAAAGCTATATTTTTAGATTTTTCCAGCTGTACCACACACACACAAAACAGATACAGCTGTATCTGTTTTGTGTGTGTGTGTGTGGTACAGCTGGAAAAATCTAAAAATATAGCTTTAATTTATAGGCACATAATAACATGTCCTAGCATTTTTTTTTGATGTTGATGCTTGCAGCATGCAGGCCAGGTGACATTTTACACAGAGTCCAGCTGCTTTTCTGGTTTCTGAGAAAATTAGTAACTTGTTTTGGAGTATAACAGTTCACCATTATTAAAGCTGGTTGTAACATGTTGAGATTTCTGGAGCTGAGCCTGCTTGATGGGTTTCGAGTGCTCATGATTGCCCTGCTTTTGTTCTTGCCTGGGTCTTTTGTCTTTCCTATCATGGTGGTTAATTCTGCCTGGAATCAGGAAAAGGGGACTTCCAGGTGATTTACCTTAATAATGGCTGTACTTTAGTGGTGCTTTTTGTTGTCTTGCTTGTTTGCCTGGGGGTTTCTTAAAGGCAAAAGGGCTGAGATTTCTGGTGTGAGGTTTTGGGTCCTTGGGGGAACAATCCAGGGTTTTTATTGCAGTGGCTTTGTCTGGGGATTAAAAAAAACCTTAGTTTTTATCTGCAGTATTTTTTTGAGGGGGGTATATGCTTTCAAAGTTATCTACTCATTAAAAATGATCAGATGCTAATATTTGCTTATCCTTTTTACTGAACTTTCCTTATATAATTGGTGTTTTCTTTTATACTTTTACATTTCTAACTTCTGTTTCTGTTAGTTAGCCATTGATAAAAGAAATCCCATGTTAAAAAGTATTCTAAGCCTTCTCCTTGATTGTAAATTTGTAATTGTTAATTTATTTATTTCTACACATTCTAATATTTTAATTCATTTTCATATCTTTTTTTCCATTGTTGTGGAAACACAATTCTAGCACTGTTGTATGTGTAAAATTAAATGAATCCAAAAAAATATTTCTGGTTTTAAATCCAGAATGCCCTCTGTTGGGATTTGAATTTGACCTTGTATTCTGATTGGTTGTCAGACTCCCATGGGGCCATGTAGGGGCAACTCTGTAGGCTGTCCTGAGTCCCAGGCTTGGTTGAGCCTTGCTAGATGATGATGTAAAGAAAGGGCTTTGGGCAATTCCTAATATAGCTCTACCTGGAGTAGATCTTTGTTATGTAAAATAGATTGGCCTAGGCCAGAATAATGGCCCATTAGCAAAGGTTGAGGGGGCTGAGTTTCTGCCTTTCTTGAGTTTTTACTTTTCTTTTTAGAGGAAATATTCTGCCCAGCCAGTCACATGACCGCCAAGCTACACTCAGCCAGTCACATGACTGCAAAGCCATGCCCAACCAGTCACATGACTGCCAAGCCACACCCAGCCAGTCACATAACCACCAAGCCACACCCACAAAATAAGCCACACCCACACAGTCATATGACCCCCCAGGCCACACCCACAAAATAGGCCACACCCACAGAACCAGTAGTAAAAAATTTTGAATACCACCATTGAAGTCATTCCAATTTGAAAATCATGACTTTTTCATTTTGTATATTGTACAAATCCAGGTAATTAAATATAACCAAGGCTTGCTTTGATTTTAAATCAGTATTAAAATGTCAATGGTAAAATAAAATTATTACCAGTAAAATTTCCAGTAATTAATAACTATAATTAGTATGTAAATCTTGGTATAAACCAAGATTTTCAAAAATATTATAATTTCTGTCCAAGAGAATGGAAAGTAAATGAAATGTGCTTCAAAACTTAGACAGAAACCAATGTAGCATAAAGTTCTACAGTAGATGGCAAAACAAGGTGAAGATAGTTCATTGACATAATAAATAATTATTAGTTAAACTGCAAGATTATAATTTTTTTAAATGACAGCTGCCAATTAATGAAGAATTTAGCAATTTGGCAAACCTGGTAGCAATTTATTGTTGCAAGGAGAGAACAATTCAGACACAGGAGCCAACTGAAGCTAAGGTTGCCACTAGATTGGAATGAAGCATTAGAGATTGAAGTACTGTCCTGAATGGCTTAAGCAGTTAAGAGTGGTTTCTAATTAAGTCTGGGGGGAAATATTGTTGGGTGTTTTTGAGATAGGCTGGTGTAGGAAGAGATCATCATCCATTTCGGCATTCAGGAATTTCTTTTAGGCCAAGCTACAAGGATGAATTTGTCCAAATCATGCTCAAGATTGGAATGTTAAAAAGACAGGTTGCCAAAAGTTTGGGTCTCCACCTGAGCCCAACTTCTCCATGCAATCAGACTGCTCATCTCCCTATTCCAAAGATATCAGGGGGCTGGGTTCCAGATTGGTGTTAGGATTTTAAGGGAGGGATCTGCACTAAGATGGGGTGTATGTGTTTAACTCTGCCCACCTATGGGTGTTTGCATCATTCATTTACCAAGGAAAAGTAAGAAGTGATTCAAAATCAAGAAAAACTAAATGCTGTAAATTCACATGCAAATATATCAGATATTTCTTATTTTATTTATGTTATTTAATTGTATCCTACTGTGTCCCTCCTTTATTATTTTTACAAATAATTCAAGGCAGAGGACATATCCAATACATCTTCCCCATGACAATATTTTCCGATTTCCAATATTTTCCCCATGACAACAATCCTATGAGGTGGGTTGGGCTGAGAGAAAGTGATTGGCCCAAAGTTACCCAGCAGGCTTTCCTGGCTAAGGAAGGGCCTGAATTCACAGTCACTTTTGAACCCAATGCCTTACCCACTAGACCAAACTTGTTCCTTCATATGGGAGACTCCCAAATATTCCTTTTGATAATCCTGTTAATATGTTTAGTCTATTTCTTATTCTCCAGCCTTCAGGCTTTGCTTTACAAATCATCAAAGGTATATATATATATATGGCAGAATCTCATCTGCCATCATCAGGCTTCTGTATTGTGTGCCTGATGATGGCAGATGAGATTCTGCCAAAACGTTGCTACAACTTTAAAAGCACAACTATAATGACGTTGGAAAATACCCGAACAAAGCTGAATACCATGCATGTAAGTACCTGCGAAAACTTAAGAAAATATATGTATGTATGTATATGTGTGTGTGTGTGTGTGTATGTATATGTATGTATATGTGTGTGTGTGTGTGTGTGTGTGTGTGTATATATGTTATGACTCCCCTTCAAAATTCAAACGAACAAAACAGAAAGCAGCCGTTTCACAATTAAATCAAACGGAAAGAAGTCTTACAAGATAACGGCTGGCAGAAACCACAGCATAAATCTTTACTCTGTCCGGCAAACCAGTCCTGGCAATAAATCTCCAGTCTCAGAGCTTCTTGCTCTAACGTCCTCACTCAAATAGTCATTTTGTTCCTGGCAAAATGTACCAGCCCAGCTGTGTCCTTTTATACTCATTGAGGCAACGTGCTAATTTACTGACTCGCTCTCCTCATTTGCTCCAGCTGATTTTGCCTTTTCAACCATCTTCTATTTTTTACATTTAACCACAAATTTTCCAAGTTCTCATCTCCACTAGAAGACTCTCTCAAAACTTCCCTGTCAGCCATTCCCGGCTGTTGATCAGATAAGGAACCAGAGGAGGTCAAAGGTCCTGACAATTCTAATACATCAGGTCTGTCGTCCTTTGTCACGTCCATCTCCTCATCCTGGTTATCAGTCCAATCAGTAAGCCAGGCTGGCTCATATTTTTCTGCCATGACCTCCTCACTTGAACTCATATCAGTCACAGGAGCTGAATCCAAGCCCGGAGCCACAACATATATATATGGATCTTTGGTTGTTCGGGTTTTCTCCCACGTAAGATTCGAGGTATCTAGGCAACGTTTCGATGAAGTCTCATTCATCATCTTCAGGCTTCTGTCTTCGGCTCTGTGCTTCTCAGAGTGATGTGAGCTCGCAGCTGCTTCTTCCTTTTAACTGCTAGTGGGGGTGTGACTTGATTGGGTGGGGGCTTGGCTGTGTTCTGATTGGGTGTGTGTGTGTTCTCATTGGTAGGGGGTTTGGCTGTGTTGTGATTGGTTGGGGGGTTGGCCATGTTCTGATTGGCTGGAGGCATGTTCTGTTCAGGTGGGGGCTTGGTTGTGCTCAGGTTAGTCTTAGTTGCTGGGGGATTTGAGCTGGTGAACTGTGATCCTGCTGTTTGGCTTCGAGTTCATGGTCGTGCTGCATCTTCATGGTGGGTGTAAGTTTGCTTCATGTATGGATCGGAGGGGTTTGAAGTGGGTAGTGGTGCAGCTGCAGTGCGGCTTCTGGTCCGTGGTCGTGTCTCATCTTCTGAGTGGGTGTGAGTCTGTTTTCTACGTGGAAGTGTGGTGGTGGCATCTTGTGTGGCTCTCATGGGTGTGGGTCTGGTGTCATTCTTCATGTTAGGTACTCGTCTGTTCATGAGGGCGGGTTTCCAAATGGCTGGTAGGCAGGAGGTGTCATCTCGTTTATTCATGCTTTATTCATGCATTCATATATATATATATATATATATATATATATATGGAACAAGAAGATCTGCTTGTAAGTTTCGACGTGGTTTCACTATTCACTCAAGTCCCGATAAAAGAAACTCTTGATATCATCAAATACCAACCAGCTAAACACCTCATGGAACTAGCAGAACACTGCTTAACCAACACATATTTCATATACAAAGGACAAAGATACAAGCAAATTGAAGGAGCCCCTATGGTGTCACTACTGTCACCCGTCATTGCAAACCTGTTCATGGAAGAATTCGAATCCAGAGCCCTGGCTAATGCCATCCACAAACCCAAACTATGGTTAAGATACATCGATGACACATTTGTGATTTGGCCCCATGGAAAAGAAAACATAAACAACTTCCTAACACACCTAAACAGCACACACCCTCATCACTCACCCCAAAATCAAGTTCACCATGGAAACAAAAACAAACAAACAACTACCATTCCTAGATGTACTAATCTACAAAAAAACACACTAGGACACACCATATACCAGAAGAAAACACACACCAACCGCTACCTCAACGCCCAATCCCACCACCACCCAGCACAGATAAACTCCGTGGCCAAAACACTAATCACCAGAACCAAACGCCTGGCAGACAAGACACACATAAAGACTGAACTATGCACCCTGACTAAAGTACTGACAGCCAATGGCTTCCACAAAAGCAAAATCACCTGCTTGATCCACAAAAACACACTGAGACATAATGGAGACCTAGAAAATGAACAGACCTACGGAACAGCTGTTCTGCCCTACATAAGAGGTACTACAGACAAAATCAGTAAGATACTACACAGGCATCACATCAAGACTGCCTTCAAAACAGACAGAAAAATAGCAGCCATCCTTAGAAACCCCAAAGATAAAATTGACCTGGAAAACCAAGACATATATGAAGTCCCCTGTGCATCATGCCTGGCCATATACAATAGAAGAATTAGTGTCCGCCTGGATGAACACAAAAATGCAGTTAAAAAGCTGGAACACACTTCCCCACTAGTCCAACACATGGAAGCCACAGGTCATAGCATCAACTTCAATGGCA
>NW_020769407.1:647801-668061 GCF_900518735.1 Pseudonaja textilis | reverse complement strand
GAACCACAAGACTCCTGCACATGCTTTATATGCTCTGTAACTCTAAAGGTTAATGAAAATTCCATCAAATGTTCTCTATGTGAAAAATATGCTCATCATGACTGCCTGGAATTACCCAAGCAATTGACTCAACTCCTAGAAACATCCAATTATGCATTTCCATTTTTCTGCCCACCATGCAAACCCAAACTGGACAAACATATACCCCTGTTTGAAAGAGTTGACTCTATAGAAACATAAATATCATCCCTTGACACCATAGTAGCATCCCTGGACACTTTAAATGAAAGATTAACTAACCTTGAAAAAAAAGGACACAACACAAAAACCTAAACATCCAATAGCCACAAATCAACAACTGCAACCTAATCCAATAGCTACAAACCAACAACTGCAACCTAATCCACAAAAATCCATACATGCAGCAAATAATGATATCCCAATCCTCATCAGAGAAGCTGTTGAGCGTGAATGAAAGCGTCCTAATGCCATCTTATTTGGTCTAGAGGACATCAATAACAATGATATCACAATTGTCCACAACATCATCAGTGACTATCAAGCACCAACCATCTCCCCTGATGAAATACTTGAGATTTCCCACATTGGCCAAGAGCTCAAAAACAGAGATGGCTCTGTGGCCCCATGCTTCTGCAGAGTCATTTGCAAAAATGAATTAAGCAAACATAAATTCTTTTATACTATAAATTAACTAACAAAAACAACACCAACCATAAAAACCTCAGATCTCATCCTGGCCTAACCTTACAGCAGCGTGCCCGTTCCCGTATACTACGCACAGAACTCAAAAATCGTCTAGACAATGGAGAGGACCTGTACATTGATTACCATGCAGACTGTATCAAAAGAAAGTCACACAACCCACAACTCAGTATCCAGACCTTCTTCAACCAATCCACTATCACCCAAGATTAGGCACGCACACTCCCAACTACCTCAATTCAAACTACAATTGGCCTTAAATGCAAGCTACTCAATGCAAGAAGCCTTGTAAATAAAATACCTGAATTTCTCCTCTTACTAAATATGGTTAAATTCAACATCATATTTGTCTGTGAAACATGGCTCAATGAATCTCTCCCTGACTCCATTACCTCAGTAAGAGACTATCATGTTTACCGATCCGATCATGAAATCTGTAGAGGAGGTGGTGTTGCTATCTTCTATGAAAAGTCCTTACATCTAAAAAAACATCCAAGTTACCCAAGAGCTTGCTCTTCCTGAGACCATTATCTGTGAACAGACCTTAAATATCACATTTCGGTTCTTACTATATTACAGAGCCCTGATTATGACATCAAACATGTAAACAAGCTAAATACACTACTAACATGGGCAGCATCCTGCCCACATGCTTTTATTTTTCTTGGTGACTTCAATCTACCTCATATTAACTGGACCCTAAATGAATGTACAACATACATGCAACCTTCTACAATGCTGTAACAAACCTGGAACTGGAACAAGTAGTAATCAACAATACTAGGCTTAACAACTGCCTCGATCTCATCTTCTGCAATAGTTTGAATTCAATTTACGGAATACAAATTAAAGAACCCTTTTCCAACAGCGACCACAGCATGATTGACTTTTGTCTCAACATACGTCCACACAAAAATCATCACAATGACAAAATCCCCAATTATAACTTCAAAAGAGGCAACGATGATCTTATAATCAATGATCTCTCTTCTCTTGATTGGCAATTTCTATTCACTGGATGCAATACTGTTGAAGACCATTACAACATATTCTTACTAGAAATCAAAAGAGCCATCAAACTATATGTACCAATAACAACTCCCAAAACCAGGAAAAACAGATTACCCATAACAATAAGGAAGCTTCAATCCAAAAAGAGATCACTTTGGCGAAAAAACAAATCTGGTCACATTGCCAACTTCAAAAGCCGATATAAAAATCTATGCCACCAGATAAAAACTGAATGCACTAATTATCATATTAACAAGAGGAAAACCTTCTATGCACAAATTCCACCTGTGCTTTCTACAATTTTGTAAACAACAAATTAAAAGAGTCAAGGTCCATCCCACCCCTGAAAGGACCTAATGGCAAATACTGCAACAACGACACCATCAAAGCAAAACTCTTTAACACATTCTTTGGCTCAGTATTTGTAAACAGCAATGGATCAAGCCCAGTACTTCCTAGTCGAACCACAGACAACTACAATGATCTAATACTTATCAATTTTACAGAAGACATTATTGAAAAAGCACTGCGCAATCTAAAACCATCCCTATCTATTGGACCAGACAGAATATGTGCCTACTTCTTTAAAAAGCTATCCACTGCCATAGCCGAACCTCTAAGCATAATCTTTGAAAAATCTTTCAGGATCAGCTCCTTGCCAAAACTATGGTCACAAGCCATGGTCACTCCCATCTTCAAAAAGGGAGACCCCAGCCTAGTTGAAAATTACAGACCAATCTCTTTATGCTGCGTCACCTGTAAAGTCATGGAATCAATCTAACCAATCCATTATCCTCTACTTAGAGACAAACAACCTACTCTCTCTTTTTTTTTTTAGAAAAAACTTTATTAATTTTACTTTTAAAAAACAACAACACAGCTACAAATTATATACAACAAAAAGACAAACAGGTCTTGGCATAGGCCAAGAGGGAAAGAGAGGGAGGCTTGAGAGAGGAAAGAGGGAAAGGGAAGGGAAGGGGGGGAAAGAGTAGGGAAAACAATTATAATAAAACCATATTTTTTGTGACTGTCTGCAGAGATAAAGAAAACCACCGCCGACGATAGTTTTGAAGAAGAAAGAACCTTACAGACAAACAACCTACTCTCAAATAAACATTTTGATTTCAGGAAAAAACTATCCTGTAATCTGCAACTCTTACACTGCAAAAACATATGGACTACACAACTCGATCAGGGCAAAACAATAGACTCAATCTACACAGACTTCTGTAAAGCCTTTGATTCAGTGGTACACAACAAACTACTATTAAAACTAAAATCTTATGGTATCTCTGGACACCTGCATAACTGGATAGAAGCATTCCTGTCAAACAGACAACAAATGGTCAAAATTGGAAACGTCCTATCAAATTCTGTACCTGTCAACAGCGGTGTCCCCAAGGCAGTGTTCTAGGACCAACTCTCTTCATACTCTACATAAATGACCTCTGTGATCATATTAAGAGCAACTGAGTTCTCTTCGCTGATGATGTAAAGCTATTCAACACCACAGATAATTCTGCTACCCTTCAAAAAGACCTCGACTATGTATCAGAATGGTCAAACAAATGGCAACTTCAAATCTCAACAAATAAATGCTCTGTCTTACATATTGGCAAAAAAAATCAGAAAATAAAATACAAATTGAATAGTCAAGACCTTGTTGATGATCCAAACTCTGTCAAGGACCTTGGAGTACTCATCTGAAATGATCTAAGTGCTAGAGCCCACTGTAACTATATAGCCAAAAATGCATTAAGAGTTGTTAACCTAATCCTACATAGCCTTTTCTCTGGTAATATCACACTACTAACTAGAGCATACAAAATGTTTGCTAGACCAATCCTTGAATACAGCTCATCAGTCTGGAACCCATATCATGTATCTGATATTAACACAATTGAAAAAGTCCAGAAATATTTCACAAGAAGAGTTCTCCACTCCTCTACTCATTGCAGAATATATTATGCCACCAGACTTGAAACTCTAGACCTAGAAAACCTAGAACTATGCCGCCTCCAGTCCAATCTAAATATAGTATATAAAATCATACATTGCAATGTCCTATCTGCAAATGAATACTTCAGCTTCAATCATAACAATACAAGAGCACACAATAGATACAAACTCAAGGTTAACTGCACCAAACTTGATTGCAGAAAATACGACTTCAGCAACAGAGTGGTCAATGTTTGGAATACTCTACCTGACTGTGGTTTCTTCCCCAAACCCCCAAAACTTTAACCTTAGACTGTCTACTATTGACCTCACCCCCTTCCTAAGAGACCTGTAGGGGGCGTGCATAAGCGCACCAATCGTGCCTACTGTCCCTGTCCTATTGTTTTTTATTTTTCTTATGAGTATCTCGTGTATTCAAAACTATATTTATTCTTATACCTGTATCTTGTAAGCGATTGACAAATCAAATAAATACTAAACAATACTAAATATTTCTACAATTGCCTTTTCTTTTCTTTTTAGAATATAACTTTTCAAAAAGTAAAAGCTAACCTTAGTAGAAGTTGATATTTACACACTGGAGAAAGGATCATTATCATTCAGACTGTTATCTTGTGTTTCACCAAATAATGCCTGGGTAGTAGAGATTCATTACTGAGTGATCTGATGTGTAGTTTTTACTGTACATTTTTTAAAAATGTCATTCATGTCAAATGGAATAAAAGTTAAGCATTTATTCTTGAGTAATCTAATACACTGCAATACATCTAGTTATACTGCTAATAAAAATGTTACAATAAATATAATGCTAATAAAGGTACATAATACTATACTAGTCTTCACTCATAACCAATGCAACATTGAATTTAAAGGCTGATTGGATCAAATCCATTCAAAGAAAGTGAAAAAAAAACCTTCTGAAATCTAAAAAAAAGATTATCTTAACCAACAGACAAAAATATTGAGGCCTAACCTTTCTTCAAATGCAGAGGCTTTTGTAGAATGGATGCCATCGCCACAAATGCCTTCTCTGATGAATGTTCCACCTTAAGAATTACCTACTGACTGTGACAAAAGTCAAGCCTACTTTAATGTTCTCAGTGATTGAGTTTGTCCACACTGAAGAAGAAATAAAAGCTTTTCAATTTGTATTATTGTAAAAAGCAAAAGTGAAGATGAAAGGACAGATATCTGCAATTCTGAGCTGCTTGTGTCTACAGAATGATTGCCTTCTTGCCTGAAAACAACTTGGTATATATTTGCAACAAATGCAAATTTATGTCAGTAATTGAAGGAAAAGGATTGGAATAGCAAAACATCTCATTTCACATTATAAGAAAGGATGATTTTATATTTAAAGAGGCACTATAGCAGGAGCCAATATTAGAAACAATTTTCCATATGGAAAAAGTCAGTCAGAGAGTGGCTCAAACCCAACTGATTAAGATAATAACCAAAGCAGACATAGGAAATATTCTACATCACGGTCAACAAACTTCTCTAAAAGAACAGATCCTACATCTTATTTGCCTCCATAGGAATGATGGCTATAGTTCAATGAGCACAGCAACCATTGAATGTATTAGCCTGCTAGTTGATAGGTCACTGCCCAAGATACCTGATCCCCAGCCTTTGATCCTTCACTTCTGTTGATTTTGTTTGGACCCTTCCCCCCATTGGGCATCCCTCAAGTAGTCCCATATTACTGAAGTTTATCATCAAAACCTACAGTTAAATTAAGGTTTAGACAACATGCAAAGTAAACTCAGCAGTTGTCCAGATGACATACTGAAATTATAACTTCAGTCAACTTCAGTCCTATGGATATCATTACACCCTAGAAACCCTAGAAATTTTCCTTTCACCAACCTTTGGATTAAAAGGGAAGGATTTAGCCAATAATGTTTTCCAGCTTTGACTGTGCAAAAAGAACAGGAAAGCTCTTAAACATTTAGATTAAGGTTTCTTCATAATGCAAGTCCCAATTAAGGATAGAAGTATTAAGATATCTCAGAACATTTTCCTTGATGCCTGCCATGCCCCATGCCCCCACCAGTTATTTTATTAGAGTTTATCTAAAAAACAATAATAAACAATCCTTATGCATCCATTTCAAGAATTTATTTTCAAGAATTTTTTTGTCCCATGAAAATCTCAGAGACACTCTTAGAAAAATAAGATGGCATGAATTACAATCTAGGGTTTTATTGAAAGAATACATACTTGCTCCGAAAAAAGACAAAAGTATGCATTTTAGAGAGCCAAGCAAACATGAGGATTAATGCCACTAGTTTGTCTTCTGGTAAATGACTATTTGGTGTCAGATCAATTCCTTCTTTGTGGTCATTGTGAGAAAATGTCCTAAATTTCAAAGGTGTTCTTGCCTGCTCCAATTTCTACCAGAGGTAGAAGTAATTACTTAAAAATTACCCTTATTTAAATCATAGAAGTTTATTCTTTAATAGAAATATGAAAAATGCTGATGTAGCTTACTATCTCACGCAGAAGCAGTAGATGATAAGATTGGTTGGATATGACGGTATATCTGTGTTAAATATTGTTTTATTTCCAATGTTTATAAACACTCGGATAACTCATAAATTGTACTAATCGTATAAAGTCAGAATAAGCAGAAATAAATTAATGTTGATAGAACTATGGTTCATGTAAAAACCAATATGACTTTAAGAAAGCTGTATTTTCTACCAATGAGTTAAGTAAATAGAATAGAATAGAATACTTTTATTGTCATTGCATTCAAAATACAATGAAATTTGCAAGCTACTCCAGCACAGTGCCCCAAACACCACATCACAATCATACTACACAGTATTTAAAAAGTAAAATAATTAAAATAATAATAATAATAATTAAAAAAACCTAGTCTAAAACCTATTTAAAACATATATTAAGTTAGATAGTTTAAAAATGCCACTTTATACATAGATATAAATCACAAATGTACTGTTTGATTCAAGACAATTATTGCCTTGGAAAAGAAACTGTTTCTCAGTCGATTAGTCCTCATTTTAAGACACCTATAACGTCTCCCTGATGGTAACAATTTGAAATATGAATGACCAGGATGAGAACGGTCTGTGGAGATTTTTTGTGCTCTAGAGGGGAGTCTGGTCTTCGCAATCTCTTCCAAAGAAGAAAGAGAGCAAATGATGATTTTTTTGTGCTGTATTTATAACTCGCTGGAGCATCATCTTATCCACTACAGAGCATCCAGCACACTACACCGTTACACAGTATGCCAAAATGCTCTTGATGGTAGACCGGTAAAAAGTAACCAGCAATTTCTCACCCAGACCACTCTTTCAGAATCAGAAGATTTTAATTATATTGTCACAGGATTCATCTTATTGTCCAAACTATGTGTCACCTTAGATTGATCTGTATATTTTATCATGAAAAATGCCTATGAGTTTTCCTGTAATTTCTTTTATCTTGACTGATGCTGTAATACACTTCATTAGTATTTCTAGATTTTTGCTAAATGTTTTATTCTCTCTCTACAGCAGGGGTATCAAACTCTCTGGCCATGAGCCGGATGCGTCACATGCTGGCCCTGCCCCTGCCTGCTTTAGCGAAGGGGGGAAAAGCCCTGATACATCATGTGACAATACCATGACAACACAAGTTTGACATCCCTGCTCTACAGGTTGTTAAAACTCTGTTGTTTCCAAGCAAATGGTTTGTAATAAATTAGTGATATATGATGGGAGTTTATTTTTTGGTCAAATATTTTTAATTGTATCATGCAAAATGCAGATTTTTTTTATTCCTTCAAGTATGTTCTTCAAGATACTTATTACAGTCTCCAGTAGATATTAACCCTCTCAACAATTCAGATTTGAAATTAATTTTGAGACTTCTGTCTATGCCAAAACAGAATGAAAAAAATCAACATTTCACAAGCAAGAACTCTTAGGATTGATTTAAATATTATTCCAATTCCATTAGAGACCAAATCTGCCTGGCCTCATCTTGCCTATCTGATATAATAATCTTGCTTCAATATCTCATACTGATAGAAGGATACAAACTCTTCAAAAAACAACAACAACAAGACCCCATAAAAGAGGCAGAGTTGCACTGTATGTAAAGGACCACTATATTGCTACAGAAATGCATGAAACCAAAGATGTCCTTTTTGCTAACCAACTAACAAATATATGTAGGAAACACACTACAATAGTAATGAGGGGCTTCGGTTACCCTGATACCAATTGGAAAATTTAGTCTGCACCAAGTGAGAAATCAAATAGGCTCCTAATCAACCTAGCTGACAACTTTGTTGTCCAAAAGGCAGAGGATGGAACTAGAGGGATAGCCATACTGGACTTAATACTTTCAAGCAGATAAGAAATTATAGAGGGAGTTGAAACTGCAGGAACCTTGTGTGAGAGCGACCATGTCATATTAGAATTCAACATAATGCAAATACAAGCAATGATATCAGAGTCTTAGATTTTAAAAGAGCTGATTTTAATAAACTCAAAAAAAACTTGGAAAAGATTCCTTGGATGAAAGATTCCTTGGAGGTGATTTTAATAAACTCAAGAATCTTGGGAAACTCATAAAAGTATGATCATAAAAGCCCAGACCAGCACAATACCACTGAGAAAGAAAAACAAGAAATCCAATAAGAAACCACAGTATGGTTGCACAGAGATCTCTGAAAAATTGAAAGACAAAAAGGACAAGTACAAAAAATGGAAAGAGGGACACATAACTAAGACAGAATATCAGCAGACAGCCACAATCTATAAAGACAAAGTCAAGAAAGCAAAGGCTTAGAATGAACAAAGACTTGCAACAAAAGTCAAAGATAATTTTTAAAAAGTTTCTTCCAACATATTACTTAACAAGAAAAAAAAAATCAAGGAAACAGTCCACTAAAGAGAAAAGATGGCAAGGAAGTAACAGGCAACAGAGAGAAAGCAGAGCTGCTTAACTCATTCTTAGTATCGGTCTTCATGCAAATAGAAACTATAGCCCCACCTACCAAAAACATAACTGTAAAAGATAGACTAGAAATAAAAGTTAAAATAAGCAAAAGAAATTAGTAAGAGAACACCTGTCTGATCTTTTTTTTTCTCGTGTTTTATTTGTTTAATTTATATAACATGTAAAAATTCAATTTCAATCAATGTGTTGTCTGGGTACAACTATTTTAGGCAATCATAATCAAGATATTTATAATGATATTCATCACAATAGTATTAATACTATTATAACAATAACATTACCTTATGTACTTTAACAATCTCCTTTATAACATTTGTCCTTTTTATATCCCCATATATCTAACTTCTGTTCTTATTATCTAACCATTGATAAAATAAGTCCCATATCAAGAAATATTCAGTTCCTTCTTTTTCCTTAATTATAAGTGTTAATCTGTCCATTTTTGCACATTCTAATATTTTCCTGATTATACTCTCATCTCTCAGCATCTCATCGCTTTTCCATTGTTGTGCAAATACAATTCTGGCTGCAGTTAATACATGTAAAATCAAATATATATTCATTTATCATATTTTTGTGGCAGAATACCTAATAAGAATATTTCTGGTTTCAAGTCTATATGCTGCTTTATCATTTTTTCCAATCAAATATGTATTTTCATCCAATATTTTTTGGCTTTTGGGCATGTCCACCCCATATGGTAATACAAACCAGGTATCTGGTTATACTTCTAACATTTAGCAGATCTATCTTTAAACATTTTTGCCATTGTTGGTGAAAAATGCCATCTATAAAACATTTTATACAATTTTTCTTTATATGCAGTTGACATAGTTAATTTAACATTTCTATCCCACAATTTTTGCAATTTATCCAGTTCTATTGCATATCCAAATTTTTTAGCCCAAGCTATCATTGTCTCCTTTACCTGCTCACTTTCCAATTTGATACTTAATAGATAGCTATATGTTTTCTTATCAGTTTTTCATCCATTCTAGTTAATATCTGATCCAATTCTGTTAATTCTTATTAAATCTATACATTTTAGCATCTTTCTTGTATTGGGATTGTATCTGCATTTGTGACCACCATGCTATGTCCATCCCTTGACTACTGTGTTTCTCATAAAATAAGGCCCGGCCTTATTTTCTTTTGAGCCCTGGAAAAAAAGCTAGGATGTCTTTTTGGGGGTGACTTAATTCCCCCCCACCCTCTCCTAGAGCCCCCCACAAGGCAGCCACGCCTTGTCACCAGCCACTCCTAATGGCCGATCATGGCAGAGCACAGAGGGCTCCCTACCCCCGCCAAGTGCCTTTGCTGCAGACCCAGGTATGGTGCTGGCTGCCGGCTGGGTCAGCGGGCGGTTGTTGTTGGCGTGGATGTCAGCCACTGCCACATTTGGAGTGCTGCATATTCCTCCACCGGCAGCATTTCAGCCGCTTTTTGGGTGGGGGAGCTGCCTCTGTAGCTTCCACAGTTCCCACCAGCGCTGGTGCCTCTCTCACAGAAGGACAGAAATAGGATGGAAATCCACCTCCTGGATTTCTTCTGGCAAATCCCAAAGACACTCTTCCCTCTCTCCCTCCCTCCCTCCTTCTTTCCCTGCCAAGCTTCCCAGAGGATTCTCCCAAAGGATCCACCCCAAAGGAGAATTCATCAGAGGATTCACCCCAAAGGAGGGGGTGCATTTAAGGGGGTGAATCCTCCTTTGGGGTGAATCCTTTGGGAGAATCCTCTGGGAAGCTTGGTGCTAAGGGTCTTTCTCTGCTGTTTGGATTAGAAGGTTTGCCTCTGCTCGAAGGGCAAAATAGATAGATGGTTCCCTTTTTAAAACTACTGGGAGGGGTGGGGAGGAAGCTGCCCAGCCAGTCTGTATTTTTAGGGAACTAACGGAGGGAATGAGAATAAAGAAAACTTATAGAGGGGGAAAAGGTCCAAGGGGGGCTTTGGGTGGCTGGAGCAAGAGGAGAGTGGCTAACCATACAGGGGATGATACCATGACCTGAAGCTCTGGGGCAAGAAGCAAAGCGATGCATGTGGGGGGGAGAAACGATGGCATCACCCTCCCACCACCGCTTCCACCCATTGAAGCCCAAAAGACTCAGCAACTTATAGGATGTTGTCAACACAGCTGTTGTCAAGCAAAGCAATGGCCCTGCGGGAGGGCAGGCGGTTCTCATTGGCAGCGGGGTCTCTCCCACCGCTGCTGCCGCTGTTGTTGGAGACAGCGCTGGTGAGACAGGTGCTGGCGGGAACCGTGGAGGTGACTCCCTCGCCCGAGAAGCAGCTGAAATGCTGCCGGTGGAAGAATGTGCAGCACTCCAAATGTGGCAGTGGCCGACATACATGCTGCCAACACCCGCCCACTGACCCGGCCTGCAGCCAGCACCATACCCAGGTCTGCAGCAAAGGTGCTTGGTGGGGGTAGGGAGCCCTCTGTGCTCCGCCATGATTGACTGTTAGGAGCAGTTGATGGTGAGGTGTAGCTGCCCGCAAGGCACTCCTAATGGCAAGTTCCCCCCCACCTTCCCCCCATTTCACATGTTTTAAAATAGGCCTAAATTTGGGGAGAGTGGCTTAATTTCACCTTGTGCCTAGAAAACATGCTGGGACTTCCTATTGGGGGGGCTGTATTGTTGGAGAAACACAGTACTAAGTTCTTGCTTGTTTTTTAGTTCCCCCTTTTCATTCAGAATATCTTTATATCTTTCAACTTTTTCCATGTTAATAACTAGGATGTATCAATGCTTCCATTGTGGAAAGCCAGTCTGGCATTTTCAGATAGTGTTCCTTCATTTTAATCGCCACTTATAACAATGCATTTCTAATATAGTGTCTTTGGAAACAACTGTGTATCTTATTCTTCCCATGCCATAAAAAAGCATGCCAACCTAATTGAAGGTCATGTCCTTTTAAAGTTAATAGTCTTTTATGTCTCAAATTAATCAATTCTTCCACCTATGTAAGTACCAAGGCCTGATAATATACTTACCAATCTGGCAACCCAAAGCCCCCTCTTAAAATAAGCAAAAAAAAAAAAATAGTAAGAGAACATCTGTATGATCTTGATGAATACAAATCACCAGGACCTGATGGATTACATCCCAGAGTTCTAAAGGAGTTGGCAGAGGTCATCTCAGATCAGTGTATTCAAAAATTGTATTCTTTCAAAAATCCTGGAGCACCGGGGAACTTCCAGGGGAAAAAAGGGGAAAAACCAGACCAATAAGCCAAACTACAGACTAATCAGCCTAACATCAATACCCAGGAAGATACTGGAAAAGAGAATAAAAAACAGATCTGCCAACATCTAGAAACAAATAAAGTAATAACTAATAGTTAGCATGGGTTTGTTAAAAACAGATCATGCCAAACCAATCTTATTTCATTCTTCAGCATAGTGACAAAATGAGTTGATCAGCAAAATTACTGTGGACATAATATACTTAGACTTCAGCAAGGCATTCGACAAAGTAGACCACAATCTACTTCTGGCTAAGCTAGAAAAAAACGGGATAGATTGCATCACTGCTAGATGGATTTATAACTGGCTGACAAACTGTACTCAACTAGTGTGTAATCCTTAATGGATCTACATCTACATGGAGGGAATAAGCATTCCGTCTTAGGCCCAGTACTCTTCAATATCTTCATAAATGACTTAAATGAGGGAACAGAAGGGGAACTTACCAAATTTGCAGATGATACTAAGCTGGCAGGAATAGCTAACACCCTAGAATATAGGCTCAAGATCCAGATCAGAAGTGGTATTCAGCAGGTTCTGATCAGTTCTGGAGAACCGGTAGTGGAAATTTTGAGTAGTTCAGAGAACCGGCAAATACCATCTCTGACTGGACCTGCCCCCATCTATTCTCTGCCTCCCAAGTCCCAGCTGATCGGCTGGGTCTTCTTTTGTTGCCCTGCACAGGAGAACGGAGCTGGAAAGCAGGTTAGTGGGGTGGGAAGGGTGAGATTTTGTAGTAATCTTCCCCCAGGCGTGGGGAGAGAATGGGGATTTTATAGTATCCATCCCCTGGAGTGGGGTGAAAATGGAGATTTTACAGTATTCTTCCCCTGCCATGCCCAACAAGCCACGTCCACAGAACCTGAAGTAAAAAAAAATGTGAATCCCTCCACTGATCCAGATGGATCTTGACAGACTTGAACACTGGGCCCTATCTAACAAACTGAAATTCAATGTAAAGTCTCACACTTAGGCAAGAAAAACCAAAAGCATACATATAGACTGGGTGAAATCAGACTTAATGGCAGTAACTGTGAGAGGGATATTTGAGTCTTAGTGGACAACCAGTTAAATATGAGCCAGCAGTGTGCAGGGGCAATCAAAAAAGCCAATGCAACCCTAAACTGCATTAATAGAGGAATACAATTGATCAAGTTAGCTACTAATACTCTATAAGCTACTCTATAAAGCCTTAGTAAGACCACACCTAGAATACTCTATCCAGTTTTGATCACTACACTATAAAAAGATGTTCAGACTCTAGAAAAAGTGCAGAGAAGAGCAACTAGGATAATTAAGGGACTGAAGACTAAAACATAAGAAGAATGGTTACAGGAACTGGGCATGGCTAGTCTAGTGAAGAGAAGAGAAGGACCAGGGGAGATATGATAAGTGTTCCAATACCTGAGGGGCTGCCACAGAGAGGAAAGGGTCAAGTTATTTTCCAAGGCACCAAGGAGAGATTTAACCTGGAAATAAGGAGAAATTTTCTGACAGTGAGAACAATCCACTAATGAAACAGCTTGCCTTTGGAAGTTGTGGGAGCTTCAACACTGGAGGCTTTCAAGAAGAGATTGGACTGCCATTTGTCAAAAATTGTGTAGGTTCTCCTGCTTGGATTGGGGGTTGGACCTAACAAGGTCCTTCCAACTCTGTTAATCTATCTGTACATCTCTGATAGTACTTCAGTAATGGATAATCAAAAATGCTGCATGTTTTAGCGCCTTGCTGAGGACTCTAGAATCAAAGCAAAGACATTTTTCTCGTTAATCACAAAGCTATTGAACCATGCAGTTGCTTGGTAGATTAGGGTTGCTTTCCTACCTTGACTCAGTGCTAAAGAATTGTGCCATACAGAATTTGTATGGACCCATTGGAAACACTGTGGGCTCTGTAAGCGTATTGGACTGTAAGGCTATTTGTAAGGGTCTGGATCTGTAAGGGTATTGGATAAGCACATTAGTCCTTTAAAAAAAATGATGATATTCTTTAAAAAAAATTCCTTAATTTCAAGAATATCCCATGAACTCAATGCATAAGCTGTCACAATCAGATGTGTGTCAAATGAGACACAAACTGATTTGCTAAAGCAGGTTGCGCCACGTTGCACCATGCCAAAGCAGGTTGCGCCACGTTGCACCATGCCCTGATGCATTTCATGAAAGTCAGTTTTGCAATGAGCATTTTGATTAATTTAGGCTTATTCCTTGCCTTATCAAAAGCTCTCAGAAATATGCTCATAGGAGCTTTTTACATGCTGGTTGGCAATGTTTTAAAAGATGTTTCTGCCTGCAATTGAATTTTAAAAATATACTTAAGCCTAAAATAGAACAAGACTCCAAAATATTGATTTCTTTGGTACATTTATGGAAATACTGCTCTGAGGAATAAAGAGTATATAACTTTTGGACCTAGAAAAAATAAGGGAAAAACTTCCCTAAAAAGGTGCATCCTTTTTAGTTCTACACATTTCTGCAAAGTGATTTTGACTCTCATATTGATAGTACATTGTATCAAAAACAGGACAGAAACAGAATTGGACTTTATTGTTGCCTTTTATAAGGATTCTTTATAGCCAATGGCCTCTATTTACTACAATAAAAATAATAAGACACTGTTTAGTTTTTTTCCTCTGTCCCAGAGTATACCTTTTATTCTGAGCTGAAAAAATAGTAATGAGCATGTGATACAATGTGATGAAATGTTACAGTATAATGTCACAGTATATTCATGAATTGGAATAGAGCATGGTAACAAGATCAGCCAATGAATAGGCATAGCAACTAAGTCAGCCAATGAGGACTGTTTGGAAACTGAAACTAGAAGTAGCCTAGGCATGGCTCTATATTAAGCTCTGAAGCTATGTTAAGCTGTGAGTCTGTCCATGGTGTGGAAAGGGAACTTCACAAGGACAGTGGTGTCACCCAAGCAGGAAAAGCCCAAAGGGAACATCAGGCCAGCCATAAAACAAACTTGCATAGGAAAAGGAATCAAATAAAAGGTATTAAAGAAGCCCCTTAGACAAAAGCCCAAATAATTAAGAAAACTAGGGAAACAAGAAAAGAAAACCCTTACAAACACAAGACATGCCAAATCAGCAAAATAAACAGACAAAAGACACAAAATATATTACAAAGGAGACAGACAGGAGATTGCCACAAAACAAATATAAGAAACCATTAAGCTAAAAAAGATTAGGATGAAACCGATAAAACAATCAAACCACCCCTCAAAGTTTGCCTTCCACACCCCGCGGAGTTTACCCTCCAGCAGGAAGAAAGAAAACCCCTGACAGGATTTAAAACATTAAGAAATACAAACACAAGCACTCACACAAAAGGAGAAAAGGGTATAAAAATCAGAGACTTACCATTCGAAGGTAGCTAGCCCAGGAACGCAGACTTCTTGCTATCTCTCGCCTTCTTGCTTTCAAGCAGTTGTCCATATCCTTGCGCTGGAGCTCTCCCAGTGGGAAAATCGAATCCTCAGAAGAAAGGCATTTTGACAGCCTTTCAATAATTGGCGACCATGAAGGTTTTTCAGCCAACCCTGCCACCGGACCAGGCCCGCGGATCCAAACCCAGCCAGCATGGACCTTCTTTGTCCAGGGACAACATCCATGGACCCAGCCCAGAAGGCATAAGGGTAGTAAAGGGAGTCCTTGAGCTTTTCTGCTCAACAGCTGCTTGAAAGCAGGTGAGTACTGCTTCAAATTTATAATCTTACTAGGGAGGGGAATGGAAGCGTGAGTGTACCAGGTGTGTGTTTGTGGGTTTTCTCTGTGGAAACAGTGGGACCTCACCTCCTCCGTGATTGACAGCTGCACCCCAGCCAGCTGTTAGCTCAAACATGAGCCATGACTGGCTGGATTTGGGAACGCAAGGGGTGATCACAGAGTGTGAGTCCTTCTGAAGGACGTAAGAAAAACCGAGTGGGCTGAGAAAGGAACTGGTGTTGGGAAATAAATAGAAAGCAGAAAAAATAGTCCCGGTGCATCCTGCAAGCAAAGCCCTGTACATTTAGAAGGGGCCTGTACCGGCTGCTGGCAAACAAAAATTGGAAATAGTTTGCCTAAAAAAAGCAGCAAAGGTCCTTCCAGATCCCCACCTTTAAGGGAGATCTGAAAACTGATGGCTGAGTATAGGAAGGGGCCCGTACTGGTGCTGCTAGGGGGCAGACGGTCCTCCAAGATCCCCGTTTTTTAGAGGGGGTCTTAAAACTGACGGCGGAGTTTCCCTAAGAGAAAGGGGCCCGTACTCCGTGTGTAGGGAAACCGGAGTCCTTTCCAGACCTTTTTTGTCTGAAAACTGACGGCGGTAGCCTGGCTAAACCAAAGTAATCCCCACATCAGGTAGGGAATATGGGAAGTTGTAGCTTGAGGGCAATGGAAGAGACCCCCTTGGATAAATTACTTGAGGCTTGGGACGAAAGGCAAGTGCCTGTCCTAACTGGAATGAATAAAAAAAAGAAGCGAAAAGAATTTGCAAAAAGTGGGCTTTATTGCGAAATGACATGGGTAGACAAATTTGGCCTGATAGCAATACTTTAGATTATAAAACCCTGAAAGCACTTAGAACACGCATTAAGCCCAGCCAAATACCCTATTGGTACTGCTGGGCTGAAATTGCTAGGACCAAAGACCTGACCGAGGGAAAAGATCAGGAAAAGCCTGAAACCCATTCCCAGGAGGGGAAGACTGAGGCATGGATTGTGGCTCCCCTTCTAAGCAAGCTAGTGCCAGGCAGAAATAGGAGACAACTAGAATATGTTTTTACCCACACTCCCTTCTCTGCTTCTGACCTAGTCATCTGGAAAAAGGATACCCCAGCTTTCAGGGCTGATCCTCAAACAGTAATTCAAACCCTGAAATCTATCATAGACAGCCATAATCCATCCTGGGGTGATATGACCCAGCTGTTACAAGTCTTTCTGACGAAAGACGAACTATTAAAACTGTTTGAAAAAACAGACCAAATAGCCAAACTACCAACTATCCCTGGTCAGGCAGCCCCAGCCCGCATCGCATGGCCAGTACATCACCCTGAGTGGGACTATAATGATACCAATCATTGGGACAAATACACAAGAGCAAAAGATAACTTACTAGAAACTTTAGAGGAAATAGGAAAAAAAAGCCTTTAAACTGGTCTGAATTTCAAAAAATAACACAAAGGGAAAAGGAAAACCCTGATGCCTTTTGGGTCCACCTGTCAGAAGCAGCTACTGCATATGCCCACCTAGACCTTAGCTGCCTGAAGGACCAAAGGATTTTAGCTTCAGCCTTCGTGGACCAGTCCACCATGGATATTAAAGAACATTTCCACCACTTTGTCTCTAACTGGCCAACCTTAGACATAGCAGAGTTGCGCAGGATCACTAACTTTGTCTATGATCAAAGGGACAAGCTGAAAGAGGAAGAGAAAGATAGAAAGAGATGAATAGAAAGACAGGAAGACTTAAAAATGTTTGCTGTAATGCAACATGATGCCAGATAAACGGCAGGTAAAAACCCCTATAATAAAGAAAGAAATGCTCCAACAAAGAAATGCTGGCATTGCGATAAAGCAGGATGGTCGCAAGGCAAATGCCAGCATTGTTATAGGTGCAGGCAGGAAGGTCATTTCAGCAGACAATGTAGGCAACACCCCTCCCGCAACCGGTATCACCCACCACCTAGAAACATGAGGCCAGGCAATAATCCAGTCCATTACACTGAGCAACAAAGTTTCAGTCACCAGGCACCACCCAGCGCTCCCTTTCCTCCAATAAATAATAACAATAGACATCAGTGGGAGCAAAGAAGAGGACATGATTTACCCCTTTCCTGACTAGAACATGACAATGAAAGCATTGAATTCATGGCTACCTTTAACGGGCTGGCTATCCCCCTAGAAAACGGCCCAGAAGGGGAACCCATTGTCACCATTCTTTTTTTAAAAAAACAATGTTATTAGTTTTTAAAGACAAACAAAACAAACAAAACATAAAAACATCCAGCTTTCTTTCATAAATATACAACAGTGTGTTGGTTGGTTTACCAGTTTTTGTTCATTCATTTCGTAGTCTCATTTACAGTTACATTACATAATAACTCATATTATCAATCAAAATTTATATACCCTAGTATCATTATTAAACAATCATTTGACTATGTTTTTATTCATTCATACTTTGCAAGATAACTATAATTTACTTAATTTATTTAATAACAAATCATATAATCATACCAAAACTATCCTGAAGACATTTTATAAATGTGATATCAAATAAAAAAGAAAAAAAATCTCTTTATATATTCATTATTATCTAAAATTCTAAATATTCTATTATTGTATTTTATCATCCAACCATTGATAGAAAAGGTCCCAAATTTTATAAAATTGTTTATCCTCTTGTTCTCTAATTTCAAATGTCAATCTACTCATTTCAGCACATTCCAATATTTTCTTAATAATGTCTTCCTGCAATGGTATTTTCTCATTTTTCCAGTTTTTAACAAATACAATCCTAGCCACAGTTAATACATTTACAATCAGGTATTTCAAACCTTTATTATATGTATCAGGTAAGATTCCCAATAAAAAGATCTCTGGTTTCAAATCTATATGTTTCTTTGTCATTTTTTCCAACCACATGCAAATTTTAGTCCAGTATATTCTAGCATCCTCGCAAGTCCACTACATATGGTAATATGAGCCAGGTATCTGATGACATTTCCAGCATTTTTCAGATTTATTCTTGAACATTCTTGCTATTCTTGTCGGGGGAAAGTGCCACCTGTAAAACATCTTATACAAATTTTCTTTATAAGCTGTTGACATAGTCATTTTATAATTTTGAGACCACAATTTTTGCCATTTCTCTAAATCAATCCCATATCCAAAATTCTTCCCCCAAGCAATCATAGTTTCTTTGACTTGTTTTTCCTCTAATTTAATTTCCAGTAAATAACCGTATAATTTTTTAATCACCTTTTCATCAGTACCTGTCAAGATCTTATCTAAATCAGTCAATTGATCATAAAATCCCTCTGTTTTAAAATCTTCATCATACCTTGCATGTATTTGCGCATATGAAAACCAATTCATCTGTAAGGTCACGTTTTCTTGTTCTTTATCTTGCTTTAACATTGTCTGAATTAAGCGTTGACCTCCAGATGGTGGGGAGGTGGAAGTGGAAGTTGAGGCACCAGAAGGTATGAGTTTCCTACTCATTTTGAACGTCGAAATCTTCAAATTCAAGTAAGCCAATTATAATCCAAAATGGGGGGTAGAGGTGATAAAAGATAAAAAGCCCAATAAAAGGAAAGAAAAATTCTTCAGGTTCTTCAAGACCTTAATCCAATTATGAAATGGTCAGTTGTAATCCAAGGTAAAAAATGAAAATAAGAAAAAGAAAAAAGCCCAATAATAATAAAAAAAAGAATGAGAGAGAAAATTTCTTCAGGTTCTTCACACCTTAATCCAATTGAGAGGTCTCAAAAGTGAAAAATAAAAAAAACAAAGAAAAACCATAAGGGTGAACCAAAAATATGAATGGCAAAAAAGAAAATCCCAATAGAAAAAGAAAAAGGAGAGATTCTGAGGCTTTCCCTTTAAAACAGAAGGCAAAAGTAAAAATATTACAAAAATAAAGATTTTTTTTTCTTTTAAGGAGAAAAAAAAAGGAAAAGAGTACAGTAAAACTGATAAGGAGGGGCGGCACAGCTAAAAATAGAATAAAAAAGAACACACTGCACTTTGTTTAATTAACCAAGGCTCTTATTAAAAGTCTCTTCTCCACAAGCTTCAAAGCCAAACTTCAATTGTTGATAGAAGTCCAGAAGAACACCTGTAATAACACCTGTAATAACACTCTCATGTTCTTCCCTCTATCTTATCAAGTTGCAATGTCCTTGAAAGAGGAATCTTTCACAGTTCTCTCAACTTCAAGTAAAATATTTGCAAACCTCTAGTTGGCAGTGTTACAAAGTTTCTTTGTTCTCACTTCCCCCCCTCCTTTCCCAGATAGAACATAATAGAAGTTTAAAAAAGGAAAGAATATATATATATGTGTGTGGATCTTTGGTTATTTGGGTTTTCTCCCGTGTAAGATTGGCAGTATCTAGGCAACGTTTTAATGAAGTCTCATTCATCATCTTCAGGCTTGTGTCTTCAGCTCTGTGCTTCTCAGAGTGATGTGAGCTTGCAGCTGCTTCTTCCAAGCTCACATCACTCTGAGAAGCACAGAGCCGAAAACACAAGCCTGAAGATGATGAATGAGACGTCATCAAAACGTTGCCTAGATACTGCCAATCTTACGCGGGAGAAAACCCGAATAACCAAAGATCCACATACAAATACC
>NW_020769407.1:534774-647401 GCF_900518735.1 Pseudonaja textilis | reverse complement strand
AAAAAGATTACTAAAGGGAGCCTCTAATCTAAAAAATTAAAAAATCAAAAAAGAGAAGAAATAATAGATATATATATGAAAAAAACCAGTCCAGTTAACAAAGCTAAATCGTGATAGAAGTCCAGTAGAAAAAAAAAGTGAAAAAATAAAAAGCCAAGCCCACTTTGACGTTTCCATTTAAAAACCGCCGCTTACTCAATTCTGTCAAAACTTTTACAGATTTCCTTTTTTCTTAGGGTGTCCTTTAAGTCTCAGAATAATAGTAAAAAAAAAGTTTTCACCCAAGCCGACACACTTTCTCTTTCAGTCTCTTCCATTCTGGAGCTGTCCCAACTTCAGCAGCTTAATGGCTGCCTCTCAGCTGCTGGCAAAAGGGCTTCTCCTGGATCAACCAGGGACTTTGCGATGTCCCTGGGATCCACAGGATGTGTCCTTCACTATCACCATCTCTACAGGATGGTTTAGGTCCGTTTGGACTGACCAGAAGCTGAGATATTGGCTGCAATCTTGGAGCTTGATTGCAAACTGTACCGTCGCGATGCCAGCTCCGCCCACTTCCCCATTGTCACCATTCTTATAGGAGGAAAGAAATACAATTGCTTAGTTGATACTGGAACCACCTCCTCATTAATTACTGAACCACCATATAAAGCTTCAGTGGCTGAAGGGGCTCAGGATAGCATAATAGGAGGGGGGGGAATAATCCCTGTAAAATTTACCCACAACATACCAGTAGAACTAGGACCTTTCACAGTAGACCATGCATTTACTATTTGCCTCCAGTCCCCACTGTCTCTACTAAGAAGGGATCTCCTATGTAAAATGGGAGCTACCATAACATGTGGCAAACAGGAGCTGCAATTGGAAATCCCAGGAAAAGGCACACACAAGACAATCATGCTGATAACCATCAACACAGGGCTTCATGAAGATTTTAAAAGCCTACCACCCTCCTTATGGGGCTGGGATGCATCAGAAGTGGGACTACTTACAGGAGCAAAACCTGTTACTATCCAAGTGAAACATAGACCACCTCCATGCGTGCCCCTCATAGCACAAGTCCTTACACATATATTCCAGGCCCTGGGCATTACCCAAAATCTCCTTGAGCCTTATTCTCCGATATCATCAGGAGCCATGGAGAGAGCAAACAAAGAGGTAAAGACCTTACTGGGCAAACTCTGTCAGGAGACACACCTCGTCTGGCCACAAGTGCTCCCAATTGCCCTCTTTTATATCAGAACCAGACCAAGACAAGATATAGGTATTTCCCCCTTTGAGATCCTTACAAGGCCTAGACCCTACAAGGCCTAGATCCTCATTCCCTTTGCTTAGATGGGGGGATAGGGTTCTCTCTTCTTATCTTACAGCCCTGCAAAAGAGACTACAGACCCTCTGGACCCAGAGTGCACTGATACAGACCTTACCCCTGGAAGAAGCCCTGCATCCATATGAGCCAGGAGATTGGGTGTGGATCAAGTTCTTCACCAGAACCTCCCCTCTACAACCCAGGTGGAAAGGATCCTACCAAGTCTTACTGACTACACACACCACCATAAAGGTTGCAGAACGAGACTCTTGGATACATTGGACACATGCAAAGCCAGCAGTCATAGACCATAGCCAAACTCCACCACAATCAATCCCACCCATCAAACTCAAGAAAGATCGAGACAGGAGAAGGCGGAACTACGTCGCTGCGATACAGCTGCAATCTCGGGACTCTGAGATCGCAGCTGATATCTTCGCCCCTGGTCGGTCCCAATGGACCTAAACCATCCCGTAGAGACGGTGATAGTAAGGGGTGCTTTCTGTTGATCCCAGGGACATGGCAAAGTCCCTGGTTGATCCAGAAGAAGCCTTTTTACCATCGGCGGAGAGGCAGCCATTAAGCTGCTGAAGCTGGGACAGCTCCGGAAGGAAGAGACAGAAAGAGAAAGTGTATCGGCTGGTGAGGACTTTTTTTTTTTTTAAATATTTGGGACATAAGGACACTCTAGAATGAGAAGAAAACTGTAAGATTTTTGACAAAACTTGACAAAATTGACTTAGCGGTGATTTTTTTTTAAGAGAAATGTTACTTTTTTTTATTGAACTCCTATTGCGATCTAGTAATTGTAACTAGACTGGTTTTTTCTCTTATATTTACCTATTCTTTTTTCTCCTTTTTGACTGTTTATATTTTTTAGAATAGAGGCTCCCTTTAGTAATCTTTTAAAACATATATATATATACATGTATATTTTCTTTTTCTATTAGGCTTTTTCTGGGAAAGAAGGGGGAGTGGATTAAAGAAACTTTGTAACACTGCCAACTGGAGGCTTGAAAATATTTTATTTGAAGCTGAGAGGATTGTGAAAAATTCTTTCTCAAGGACACTGGAACTTGATAAGATAGAGGGAAGAACACTGGAGAATGCTTTTACAGGTGTTCTTTGGGACTTCTACTATCAATTGAACATTTGAAGTTTGGCTTTGAAATTCGTGGAAAAGCCATAATAAGAGCCTTGGATAATTAAATAAATTGCAGTGTGCCTCCTTTTTTATTTTTTCTTAGCTGTTTTATCCCTCCTCTTCAATCCCACAGTATCTTGTAATATTTGTATATTTATTTATTTTATTTTATTTTTATTTTTTTTAAAGGGAAAGCCTCAGAATATCTTTTTCTTTTTCTTATTGGGACTTTTGCCTTTTCCATTTTCATTTTTGATTCTTTTATGGCTATTTTTTATTTTTTGAGACCTTTCAATTGGATTAAGGTGTGAAGAACCTGAAGAATTCCTTTTTCTTTTTTTTTCTTATTACTTTTTAATATTATTGGGCTTTATTCTTTTTCTCTTTATTTTTAATTTTTATTTTTGAATCATAATTGACTATCCCACAATAGGATTAAGGTCTAGAAATAACCTGAAGAATTTCCTCTTTTTTCTTTTTAATTTTCTTTCCTTTTTAATTTTGGGCTCTTTATTTTTTATTGGCTTTTTCTTATGTTTTCCTTTTTCCTAACTGGATTATAATTGGCCACTCTACTAACTGGATTAAAAGAGCTTGAAGACCCTGAGCTACCCAAATGAGTAAGAAAATTTTACCTTCTGGCATCTCAACTTCTGCTCCTGCCTCCCCATCAGCTGGAGGATGACTTTCAACAATGGCGAAGCAAGATAAAACACAAGTGGATTTAACGATGATTATGCAAGGAATTCAAGAACTTAAAATGAGTATTGAACAAAGAACAGAGAGTATTGAACAAAGAATTGGGAAGACTGATGAAAAAATTGAAAATATTCAACAAATGATGGTGAAATACGATGAGAGACTCCAAAAAAATGAAGAGAAAGACAAACAAAGAGACGAGACAATTGGAAATATTGATAGCAGATTAACAATGGTTGAACAAGACAAAAGTGGGATGTTGAAGTGGGAGATGGACAGGTCAGAATTCTATCTTAGATTTCAAAATATAGAGGAAGAAAAAGGACAAAATTTGACTGCAGTAATGATAGAAATTCTGGCTGGAGCTCTGGGAATAACAGGAAAAGATGATGGATGGAATAGATGAGATATACTGAGTCTTCACAAGATATGCGGTGAGGAACAACCTACCAAGAGAAGTCGATGTCAGATTTACAAAAAAAACTATCAAAACACAAATATTACAAGTGGCAAGAGAGAAGGCGTTGAAATATAAAGACAAAGAGATTGTGGTCTTAAAACAAGTACCCAGAAAAGTGAGAGAGATGAGAAGAGAATATCAATTCCTGACTAAAATGTTATTGGAAAAAGAGGTGAATTACAGATGGCTGATTCCAGAAGGATTAATGTTTACATGGCAAGAACAGAGACACAGAATTGACTCAATTGAGAAAGCAGAAATATTCTACAATGAATTTATTGAAAGAAGAGAAATAGAGACATAAAAAGAGACCATCTCAACTGAACCTCAAGAGGACCAAATGGGGATGGGAAAAGAAGAAGGTGCAGTAGGTGGACAAATGGAGACCAAAGAACAACGTGAAGTAAGATCTATGAGAGCTGTTAGACCTAAATACAAAATATAGTCATGGAGGAAAAAGAATTGATTTCTATGAATATAAATGGACTGAACTCAGCTACCAAAAGAAGAAATTTTTTTCACAAATTAGAGAAGTTAAAATTTGACATAATTTGCTTACAAGAAGTACACATTAAAAAACAACATCAACAATTATTGGTACGACCAAAACTAGGAAAACTTTTTACTTCTCTGACTCACTGCAAGAAAAGAGGAGTGGTTTTGTACATTAAAGAAACTATTTCAGCAAAATTGATTTATACTGATGAAGATGGAAGAATATTAATGGTTGAAATAGTGGATAATAACACAAAAACACTCCTGGTTGCAATTTATGCCCCGAATGATAAACAAGAAGAATTTTATAAAAAATTACATATGAAAACAATGGGACTGGACTATATTAACATAGTTATGATGGGAGATTTTAATGGAATTGTAGATAATAAACTGGACTATACAGCAACAGCATCAAGACAAAATAGAAAGAGTCTCCCTAAATCCTTTTTCAAAATGATAGATGAATTAAATTTAAAAGATATATGGAGAGAAAGAAATGCTAAAACTCAACAATATACTTTTTATTCAAATAGACATTTATCATGGTCCAGAATAGATATGATTTGGGTCTCAACAGAACTAATATCTAATATTCAAGAAATAAATATTGAAACAAGTACATGGGCAGACCACAATCCAATGACAATTAAATGGAAAGGACAAAAAAGAAGATCGAGATGGACATTAAATAATACTATTTTAAAGGAAAAAGACTTCACACAATGGATGGAAAAAGAATTGGCCTTCTTCTCTAGCAAAAATAAAAAAGAAGATACTTCAATACAGAATGTTTGGGATACAATGAAGGCATATGCGAGAGGATTAATAATAGACTATACAAAGAAAAAGAACATTAGGAAGAGGCAAACTATTAAAGCTCTAGAAGATGATCACAAAAAAATGGAAAAAGAATTACAGAAAATGCCACAGAAAAAAGATATTAAACTTAAAATGGACATAATTAAACATAAAATGGGTCAGATAGAGAAAGAAGAACTGGCACAAAAAATTAAAAGTGCTAAACAGAACTATTTTGAAGATGCGAATAGGCCAGGTAGATGGTTAGCATATAAACTGAGAAAGGAGAAAGAATCAAGGAAAATATCACAGTTAATAGATGATCAAGGCCAAATGTGCTGTGGTAATAAGGAGAAAAAGGCAATTATCCGAGACTTTTACGGACAACTATATAAACAGGAGGATCTTGATGAGGAAAAAATTAAACAATATTTACAAAATGCTAACCTACCTAAAATACCTGAAGAGACTGAAAAAATGTTAGAAAGTACTATAACAATGATGGAACTAACCGAAGCATTCAACAAACAAAATAATGGAAAAGCACCAGGTCCAGATGGGCTTCCGGCAGAATTTTATAAAACACTACAAGAATCGTTGAGCATTCCACTGCTAGAAGTCATAAACAAAGTTATGTTAAATAAGAAAATACCTAAAACATGGTCAGAAGCTTATATTACACTTATTCTAAAAGAAGGGGTTGACCCATTACAAATCAAGAACTATAGACCTATTTCTTTATTGAATGCAGACTATAAAATCTTTGCTTCAGTTTTGGCAGAAAGGCTTAAAAAATACCTAAACAATTTTATTCATCCTGATCAGAATGGATTCTTACCAAAGAGACAAATTAAAGACAACATGAGGGTAATTCTGAACACTTTGGAATATTATGAAGCGCATCCTGAAAAACAAATGGCTTTGATATTTTTAGATGCCCCAAAGGCATATGATAATGTGAACTGGAGATTTATGCTATTATTACTGGAACAGATGGGCTTTGCCAGAAAATTTATTCAAGCAATAGAAGCTATATATTATAAGCAAACGGCAAAAGTAATGAAAGAGGGAGAATTTACAGACTCTATTAACATAAGAAAAGGCACAAGACAAGGATGCCCATTATCACCTTTGCTATTTGTATTGACTTTGGAAGTGTTGAATAGAAATATTAGAGAGGACCAAAATATAAAAGGAATGAAAATCAAAAAGGAGGAATTTAAATTGCAAGCCTTTGAGGATGACTTGGTTTTCATTCTGGAAGATCCTCTAGAGCAGGCTTGTCCAACCCGCGGCCCAGGGGCCGCATGCGGCCCAGGTCGCCTCGTAATGCGGCCCAGTGCCCACCCCAACCTTCATGCCAGAGCCAGCGAGGAGGAGGAGGAGAGGCAGGTGCGGGGCAGGGCGAGGCGAGCGCCAGGCCAAGCAGCAACAAAAAAGGCGGGCACTGTCAGAGCGCCACCTCCTGCTGTTGCTGCCGCTGCCCCCACCCCCGCTTCTGCCCCTGCCGCCGCTTCTGCCCCCGCCGCCGCTTCTGCCCCCCCCACCGCTGCTGCTTCTCCCCCCGCTGCTGCTTCTGCCCCCGCCGCCACTTCTGCCCCTGCCACTTCTGCCCCCGCTGCCACTTCTGCTGCCGCTGCCCCTGCCCCCGCCGCTTCTGCCCCCGCCCCCGCCGCTGCTTCTGCCCCCGCCGCCGCTGCTGCTTCTGCCTTCCAGTCCTGCCTCATCCAGCCGGGCCATTTGCAGGAGGAGAGGTAGGCGCGAGGCGGGCGAGCTTCCCCCCCCCCGCAAAATTTGGCTGGAAAATAAACCGTGATAAAAAAACCGTGATAAAAAAACCATGATAATAAAACCGTGATAAAAAATAAATAATTTTTAATAAATAATAAAAACATCTCACTAACTTCATTTCCAAATAAATTTAATATGTTAACTATGTTTTCTATGGGTTTTTTTGGATGATCAGGTATTGTTACTGTTATTTTATTTTATGTGCGGCCCAAACCAAATTTTCATCTTCTAATGTGGCCCAGGGAAGGTGAAAGGTTGGACACCCCTGCTCTAGAGACAGCCTTAAAACTATTGGAAAAGATAGAGATGTATGGTGAGATGGCTGGTTTGAAAATAAATAAAGATAAAACAAAGATTCTAACAAAGAACATGTTATTAAGACAAAGAGAAGAACTGGCAAACCTATTGAAAATTCAAGTTACGAACAAGGTTAAATATTTGGGGATATATTTGATGTCTAGATGTACTACACTGAAAGAGAATAACTATATTAAACTTAAACAGAAGATTGCATCTGATCTGAAGAAATGGGAAAACCTACAATTGTCATTGATAGGCAGAATTTCAACAATCAAGCTGAATATTTTACCCAGAATTCTATATTTGTTCCAAACAATACCAATTAGGCTTGGCAAAGATTATTTTGAAGAATTAAATAAAATTGTGTTGAAGTATATATGGCAAAGTAAGAAAGCAAGAATAAAATTAAAACTTTTACAAGATGCTAGAACTAGAGGAGGATTTGGCCTTCCTAATTGGGAGTTGTATTACCAAGCTGCAAATTTAATGTGGGCCAAAGAATGGATAACATTAAGAAAGACTAGATTGTTGACATTAGAAGGACATGATTTATTACTAGGCTGGCATGCTTTTCTGTGGTATAAGGGAACTAAATCGCAGGGCTATTTTAGAAGGTATTATGTACGGGAGTTGAACTGGGAGAAAATTAAGAGACAATGTTATTTGAAAATCCCAGTGTGGTTATCAACTATTGAAGCTTTTTCTTATCCTATAACATATAAGAAGGAACAAACAGTTAGATATGGGGAAATATTGGATGAAAAGGGTGAACTTAGAACGATGCAAAATCTAGAAGAATGAGGTATAAAGATGAATTGGTTTTCATATGGTATCTTAAAGATACCATTCATAAGGTATCTTAAAGATTCTAAAACAGAGGGATTTTATGATAAATTGACTGACCTAGATAGGATTTTGACAAATACTGATGAAAAAGTGATTAAAAAATTATATAATTATTTGCTGGAAATTAAACTAGAGGAAGAACAAGTTAAAGAAACAATGATTGCTTGGGGGAAGAATTTTGGATATGGGATTGATTTAGAGAAATGGCAAAAATTGTGGTCTCAAAATTATAAAATGACTATGTCAACAGCATATAAAGAAAATTTGTATAAGATGGCACAGGTGGCATTTTCCCCTGACAAGAATAGCAAGAATGTTCAAGAATAAATCCGAAAAATGTTGGAAATGTCATCAGATACCTGGCTCATATGGTGGACTTGTGAGGACGCTAGAAAATATTGGACTAAAATTTGCATGTGGTTGGAAAAAATGACAAAGAAACACATAGACTTGAAACCAGAGATTTTTTTATTGGGAATTTTACCTGACACATATAGTCAAGATTTGAAATACCTGATTGTAAATGTATTAACAGCGGCTAGGATTGTATTTGCTAAAAATTGGAAAAATGAGAAAATACCATCACAGGAGGAAATCATTAAGAAAATATTGGAATGTGCTGAAATGAGTAGATTGACATTTGAAATTAGAGAACAAGAGGATAAACAATTTTATAAAACTTGGGACCTTTTCTACCAATGGTTAGATAATAAAACACAATAGAATATTTAGAATTTTAGAAAATAATGAATATATAAAGATATATTTCTTTTTTTGATATCATATTTATAAAATGTTTTTAGGATAGATTTGGTAGGATTATATGAATTGTTATGAAATAAATTAAATAAATTATAGTTATCTCCCAAAGTATGAATGAATAAAATTATAGTCAAATGATTGTTAATAGTGATACTAGGGTACTTAATCTTTGATTGATAATATGAGTTATTATGTAATGTAACTGTAATTGAGACTATGAAATGGATGAACAAAAAATTGGTAAACCAACCGACACACTGCTTGTATATTTATGAAAGAAAGCTGGATGTGTTTATGTTTTGTTTGTTTTTGTTTGTCTTTAAAAACCAATAAAATTGTTTTTTTTAAAAAAGAAATACAAACACAAGCACTCACACAAACAGAGAAAAGGGTATAAAAATCAGGGACTTACCATTCGAAGGAGCTAGCCCAGGAATGCAAACTTCTTGCTATCTCTCACCTTCCTGAAAAATAAAAAGATCCAGCTTCCAAGCAGTTGTCCGTATCCTTGCGCCAGACGGAGCTCTCCCAGCGGGAAAATTGAATCCTCAGAAGAAAGGCATTTTGACAGCCTTTCAACAATGGAAATGAAACTGCTTCTCTCCTCTGCTGTGTAATTAACTTACTTGCTTGCTGAAGACTGGAGCTCTGCTCTGAACCTGTAACATGTCTGCTTCTGTTTGAGTTTGCTCCATTTTGGAGAAATCTACAACTGGTATTGTAAAATTTACTTAATATGTTTATAAAGACATTAAATGAAGCATCAGCTATCTGTTTTTATTTTTCTGGTGCTGAATTTATGCTGCAAAACTCTGAACAGGTTATGGGCCCAGAAAAAGACAATTGTAATTAAAGCTGAGCAATTATCAGTTTATCAATGTAGCTGATTTAAAGACTGCAAAGGAAGTCTTGGATAAATTGAGGACTGTTCATCTGAGTGTATCTGCATGCAACATCATATAATTATCAAAAAAATTATATAGAGCTTGTTTGCAGCCAGGAGATTCAGTGGAACAGCATTTTGTTCATATGCAAACTTTATTTGTGGAGTTAGAACAATGTGGGATGAGGATTCCTGAATTTCAGAAAGTGCTGCTAGTTTTGAACAGCCTAGATGAAACTTGGAACATTGTTTCTGCAGTGTTTGAATGCAAACCGGAGCAGGAGCTGTGTTTAGAAACCATTAAAGCTTGTTTAATTAGCCCAGAGGAGAAATCTCTGAGGAGGGGGCCCAAGGAGCAGAATGAAAAAATTCCACAGACTGGCTGTCTCCAGAGAAGAGAAGAGCAGCAGGGGATATCAGATTACAACCCAGCAACAGAAGAAGTGCTTCGTTCAAATAACTCATTTAAAGAAAGACTGTTTGCAAAGGGACTGTTCTGCAAAGAAAAAACATTTTGCAAGCCAGAAGAAGTTTGCAAGAAAGACAAATTGATGGACAAATTGCAATAGCAAAAGTCAACTCTAGCAGCAGAGATCAATGGCTAATAGACAGTGGGGTAGCCAAATTATTATTAATAATGCTAAATTGTTTTACAGGATGGATGCAGCTGCTGGAGACACAGTAGCCTTGGCAAATGGCAAGAAGTCATTAGAAGAGGCAGTAAACAAATTCCATATTTGGAAACAAGGTTTAATAATGTTTTATGTGTGCCAGAAATGGAAGATAATTTGCTGAGTGTCTCTAGTTTAGGCAAGCAAGGGTTTGAGACCCCATTTGTAAATGGGCAGTGTCTTATAAAGAAAGTGGGATTGTTTGTGCAAAGGGCAAAAAGCGTGATAACCTTTATATGTTACAGGGACAAAAAATTCAATGTGCACAAACATTTGGTTATATATATCTATGTTGTGACTGGAAGGATCGATCCTGCTGGGAGTTTTGACTCTGATGACTCTGAAGATGGAAGGTTGGAGCCTGCTGTGAATGTGGAGTCTGAATTATCAGAGGACACAGACGTGAGCCAGGAGGATGAGAGATTGTCGCAGAGACAATCCTCCCCAGAACCTTCGACTTCGTTCATGCCAGCAAATGATCAACAAAATGAGACAGAAGTTTCCAGCGAGGAAACTGACAGATCGTGGATTGACGCCAGAACTAGGAGAACCAGGAAACGTCAATCTGAAGGGAGGTGTCAGGCCAGACATTGATTGGAGAGACTGACACGCCTATCTAGGTGATTTAAAGAGGCGTGCTGACTCTCAAACTTTGCTTGGAAGCAAAGTGTTTGATGAGTCGAAAGAATACGTTTGGAGTGGCCTTGTGATTTATGGACAATTCTGATTAGCCTGACAAGTTCCGGGAAGTCTGCCAAGGACTGGAAAACAGTGCTATTAACCCTTTTTGAATCCGGTTTTGTTCTTGCTTGAATATTTTGAATTCTGAAACCTTGTCTTCTCATCTATGAATATAGGTGAGACATAACATATCTATATTATATTTTATATCAATCTATTAAACTTCTATTACAAGATTTCCTAGTCTATTACATTACCATGTTTTTTATCCAACCATTGGTAAACAAATCCCATATCATGTACAATTGTTTATCTTCTCGTTCTCTGATTTGAAATTTCAATTTACTCATTTCAGCATAGTCCATAATTTTCTTAAAAACTTCCTCCTGCATAGGTATGTTTTCATTGTTCCAATTCTTAGCAAATACAATCCTAGCTGCTGTTAAAACATTTACAATCAAATCTTTCAATTCTTTATTGTACATTTCCAGTATAATTCCCAATAAAAATATCTCTGGCTTAAAGTCTATATGTTGTTTTATCATTTTTTCCAACCATGTGTGGATTTTAGTCCAATATTTCTTTGCGTCCAAGCACATCCACCACATATGAACCAGGTATCTGATGACATTTCCAACGTTTATCCAATTTGTTCTTAAACATTCTCTCAATTCTCGTCGGGGGTAAGTGCCACCTGTAAAACATCTTGTACAAAATTTCTTTATAAGCAATTGACATTGTCATTTTATAATTTTGAGACCACAATTTCTGCCATTTCTCTAAATCAATCCCATATCCAAAATTTCCCCCCCCAAGCAATCATTGTTTCTTTAACTTGTTCCTCCTCCAATTTAAATTCTAGTAAATGTCCATAAAGTTTTTTAATTACATTTTCATCAGCTCTTATCAAGATTGTATCTAAGTCAGTCAACTTATCATAAATACCTACTAATTTAATATCTTTATCAAATCTAGATTGTATTTGCAAATATGAAAACCAATTCATTTTTATACCTTGTTCTTCCAACGCTTGCATAGATTTAAGTTCACCCTTTTCATTCAATATCTCACCATATCTAACTGTTTGTTCCTTTTTATATATTATTGAATAAGAAAAAGCTTCAATGGTAGATATCCATAATGGAATTTTTAAGTAATATTGCTTTTTTATCTTCTCCCAATTTAAAAACAATGCCTCTCAAATATAATGTCTTCTAAAATACCCCTGTGTTTTAGTTACCTTATACCAGAGGAAAGCATGCCATTCCAACAGCAAGTCATGTCCTTCTAAAGTCAATAATCTACTGTTCCTTAATGTTATTCATTCCTTTACCCACATCAGGTTTGTCACCTGATAATACAATTCCCAGTTGGGCAAAGCAAACCCTCCTCTTATTCTTGCATCTTGTAACAGTTTAAGTTTTATTCTCACTTTCTTACCCTGCCAACTATATTTCAACACAATTTTATTCAAGTCTTTGAAAAACTCTTTCCCTAATTGAATTGGAATTGTCTGGAATGTATAAAATTCTAGGCAATACATTCATCTTAATTGTAGATATTCTCCCAATCAATGATAATTGAAAATTTTCCCATTTTGTCAAGTCTGTCGCAATCTGTTGTTTGAGTTTAAAGTAATTATTCTCCTTCAATGTACTACATCTTGATGTAATATATATCCCTAAGTACTTAACCTTATTTGTGACCTGTATTTCTAAAACTTTCTCCAACTCTTTCTTTCGTCTTGCTAACATGTTCTTTGTTAATATCTTTGTTTATTTTCTGCTACTTTTCCATACTCTTCTATCTTTTCTATTAATTTAAGTGCTGTTTCCAATGGATCCTCTAATATAAATATCAGGTCATCTGCAAAGGCTTGCAATTTATACTCCTCCTTTTTAATTTTCATTCATTTTATGTTTGTCTTAAAAAATAAAAATTTCTATTAAAAAAAAATGCAGATGGCACCAACATATTGGGTCTTATTACAGGTGGAGACAAAAGAGCATACAGGGGAAGGTTCAAAAATTATCCTCCTGGTACTTACAAAACAACCTTAACCTGAACATCAGCAAGACAAAGGAGATGGTGTTAGACTTTAGGAAGAAGAGAGAGGAAACTACCCCACTTTACACTGAGAGGGCTGTGTGAAAAGAGTTCCTCCTTTAAATTCTTGGGAGTCTACCTCAGCGAAGATCTCATCTAGAAAATCAACATGACCCAGGTGGCCAGAAAGGCCCAACAGAGATTCCATTTCCTCAGGGTCTTGTGAAAAAACAGTAGAACAACAATGATGACCTCCTTCTACAAGTCCACAATAGAAAGCATCCTCACGTACTGCATTATGGTGTAGTTTTCTGACTTGATAGCTACAGATAAAAAGATACTACAGAGGGTGGTAAGCACAGCACAAAACATTATGGGCTGTTCCCTGACACCACTAGACGACATCACTAGGCCTCATTGCCTTAAAAGAGTGAGGAAAATCCTCAGGGACAATTCATATCCTGGTCAGCACTTCTTTATTCTCCTACCATCAGGAAGGAGATATAGAAGCATAGCCAGCTGCACAAAGAGACTGAAGAACAGTTTTTATCTGTGGCTGTCAGACTTCTAAATTGAAAATAACAATGTAGTACAAGTGACTTGTGGGGACGGTGCAAAGTGCAATAAGTTCACAAGGTGCAATAAGATTGTGTTTGACAGTAGAATTCACTGGGTTGGGGAGTTTTATCTTCATATGAGCTGTACTGTGTTGGGGGGGGTGCACAAAGGGAGGCTCAACCAATCTCATTGTACACGTGTTGTACTCTGACAATAAAGGTTTGAATTGAATTGATCATATGTGTTATCAAACCCTCTCTTGCCAATTTTATAGGAAATTTCATACTGTAAGCAATGACAGCTTTACTAAAATAATCTCAAAGGATGCTATGAGTGTAATCCCTTCTACATTCAAAAAGCAGATGGGTATGTGTGTATTTTAATTTATAGATGACCAAGGTCTTATTATTTATCTGTAGTGTTTTTATCCATGGTTTTGCCTATTTATATACAGGTACTATAATTATAGGCCAGATCTTGTTAGAAAATCCATTCAGAGAGTGGTAAGGATAGCTGAGAAGATTGCTTCCTGTCATTCAGGATACTGCTTATAAGAGCTATGTGCTTAGACCAAAAAGCATTGGAATTATTTTCCATTAATTTTTTTTATTTTTTAATACATTTATTTCATCTTCGGTTGAATAGTGTGTTGTCTGGGTACAAACATCTTTGTTAAACAATAATCAAAATGACAACATCCTCCATTACATATTAATTCTACAATGTTTAACATAATAGTGTCCATCTATTAATTATACAAATTGATTATACAATATTAAAATAGTAGTGTTGTCCCCAATTTGGGTCTGAGCCTGGTGCCAAAGCCAATGATGGCCAGACACGAGGTGCAGATTTTCTGATTGCTTTTTATTGGAGTACTCCAAGAAAAAGGGCTCCTGGCCAAAATGCCAAGAACCAAGAACAAAGGATTAAGAAAGCTTTATACATTTTCTCAAGGTAAGATAATAAGAAATATCATCTAGTAAACATTTTAGTAATAATTCTACAATTTGTTCTTTTGGTCTTGTCAGATCTGTGTATCTGTCATTTCTTCAATGGAAGAAGAAAAGTGGGGGACTGACAAAGAAATCCTTCTTGATGTAACCTGAATATATTTAATCTTATATTGAATTTGTATAACTTACACATGATACAATGAAGGGATGAAACCCAGATGGCTGGAACCTATCACCTCTGGGAGAGACAGCCAGGGGATGAAGAGACCATAAAAATTCCACAGTGAAATGTGTCCTGGGAAACCCTGGAAAAGATCATTCTAAAAAGCGGGTGGGGGGGGAATTAACATGTTGGTTCTTTATTTTAACTAAATACACATCAAGATAAGGGGAGGGGTTTTAAACTCCCTTATCTATCTCTGCATGCCTGAGAGACCTTAGACGCTGCTTTAAATACCTACATGAATTGTCTCATCTCAATAAAGGATTCCTTTCGATATGTCTGGTTTTCAGAAGTTCATTCTTGTTAAGTGAATGGAAAAAGTTATGTAGCCTGACATAAAGCAACGTCTGCAATAGAGGTCAGCCCAGAGATATATATTTTTTTAAAAAAACAACCTTTGCTCTACCGAGGGGACCCTGCAAAGAAGAAAAATGTCTGAATACAGCAAAGAGCAAGGGGAAGCCGAATGCTGGGGAGAAATGTCGACAGTTACCCAGCCAGATATTGATTCGGTGCACCCATTGAGGATAACGAAGCTACCTGCGAAGGCTCTGCAAATCCCCAGTGGTCTCTAGGCATAGGAAAGAGAGACAGCTGGGATGGAAGAACCAAGGGAGTAACTGTCACCCGGGGGTAATCATAAACCCGGGTGGAAATTGGAGCTGGAGGCCCTATCGGATCAGGAAGCATGGATCGAGGAACCACTGGCCTATGACTGACTGAGATGGTACATAAATTGCCTTGTGAGGGAAGCCATGGAGGACCTCAATGTGAGAGATTCATCAGGATGCCAATGTAGGGGGGGCGAGGGAACCAGGGATTGAGGGACCCTGAGCCACTACCCTGGATTCAGCTGAGAATGGTCAGGCAGTGGGACAAGCCAACAAACCAGCAGCCATACCAGGGAATTGACTCCTTATCGTCCCAGAACAAGAGGTCCACCCTGGCCAACCCAGAGACATACAACTGCAGAGGAAGGTCCCACCCCGGGAGTAAAATTTGATGGAGACCCCCAGAAACTGGGATTTTTCCTGGCACAAGTGCTTACCTACATGCAAGAATATGGGCAGAATTTCCCAACCCCGGGGTCCCAAGTACAAGTCGTCAACCTGGCTCTTGAAGGAGCAGCAGCCAGATGGATGGTGATGCTCCACACATCAACACCCCAGAACTGAGGAACCTCAATCGCTTCATGACAGCCCTACATCACCATTTCAAAGACCCCCTCGCTGATAGAAAAGCCCATGACAGTATCAGAGTCGTAAAGCAAGGCTGTTGCACAGTAGCAGAATACACCAAGGAATTTTGTGACCTGGCCGGCTGAGTTGACTGGCCAGAAGATATCCTAGTCTGTTGGTTCAAAGATGGACTAAATGATGACCTGTACACTGCCTGCCTGGCCCGAGGGGCCACAAACCTCCTGCATGGATGGTACCTGATGGCAGAGGAGGCGGAGATTGACATGACTCGTAATCGGTACCACACTGGTAAGCTTTGGAAAAGATCCTCACCCGAGGGGAAATGGGAAATTTTCAAACCCCAAACCACCATGACTCCAAGAATGTCTGGCTGTTTTAAGTGTGGAAAGGAGGGACATCATGCAGCAGAATGCCATTTGAAAATCCCTGCCAGAAAGCCAGACCACCAACTGGGGGAAAAAACCTGGAACACCCAGCCCTCGAGGAAAGAAACTAGCCTGAGAAGCCAAGAAGCTGTGGGATTCTGATTGTCCCCCAACCCAGAGGGCGAAACCCCAATGTTCCCTGGAGACCTGATGTCAGGCTTCAATGTTTCCACACTCACCATGAAGAACAACACAGAATTAACTGAACTGCATGTCAGCTAGGTTGATGAATGACGGTGAGGTCGTTGATAAGAAGAGCAAAAGCTAACATTGTAGAAACCAAAAGCAAGTGATGAACTCCAGTCGAAATGAAGGATTGTTATGTCAACACATGCTGGCTCTTTGCAGAACATTAGAGAACATTAGGGGGAGTAGGTAGATAAGTTAGATAGGAATGTAGTATACAATACTGGGGCTGCTACCTGGGGTCCAGCAGGTTGGATGAAACCACGTCCCAAATTCTTATTGATAAATGACCACAGCTCTTCTAGCTCCCGTGGTGTCATTGAGTACAATTTCAGTTTCAGGAGTTTCACTCCTGGCAAAATTTCAATACTGCAATCTGTTGAGCGATGGGGGGAGAGCTCATCTGAGGCCTTTTCACTGAATACCTCCTTTAAGTCCCAATATTCCTCTGGAATTTTCTCCTCCCGGTGCCAGTGGAGGCCAGGTTTGTGGGATTCTTGGGTTTCAGTTGAGATTGCCCCTCCCCTTTGGGGGGTTGGTCAGTACATATGCACAATGATCCCCTCCTCCAGTTGACATGGGAGTTCCATTTCCAGAGCCAGGGCAAACCCAGTATTAGGGGCCGCTCCACCCCAGGAGCCACAATAAAACACAAAGTCTCTCTATGGTTCCCCATCATCATTTCTACTGGTTCCATTATGAAATGTGCAGGGCCACCCCCAGCTACTGATCCATCCAGTTGGCAAAAGGCTATGGGCATCTTTAAAGTCTTTAGCCTTAAGCCCATTTTCTCTACTACCTCCCAGCTGATTACACACCTTGTGCACCCAGAGTCTAACAAGGCCAAAATTTTCACTTTGGCTCCCGACATGGGTACCCTTAATCTCACTGGAATGGTCATAGGACCCTTGTTTGGACTTACCAGTGAGTTGTCTTCCAATTCGGATTCACTCTCTTCAGAAGAGGTTGGAGTTCCCAGCTCCTCTCCTTTCGGAGGGGTGATCTCTACAACCTCCTCCACTTTAAGAGCCATTTCATGAGGCTTTGCTGGTGCCCCCTTTGGCTCTGGCTTGGCATGGCAGTCTGTAGCCTGGTGACCTTCCTTCCCACATTGGAAGCATGCAGTGGTCTTGATTTTTGCCCCCATCCCTCTCTTTTGAGGTTTTAAGGTTTCTCGAGGGCTGGTGGGGAAGGACTTGCTCCAACCAAGACCCCCCCCCGGCATCTGTTTTGGGTCAGATCAATTTCCACCTCTGCTGCCAGCATGTACCACAGCTGCAGCTCACTGGGGTCTCTTCTGGCAATACAGCTTTGATAAATATCTTCATTCAACCCATCTTTAAAAGCTTCTATCAGGGCTCCCTGGGACTAACCTCAAATACGACATGCCAGCTCTCTTAATTCCTGGGTGTAGATAGCCACTGATCTCCGCCCCTGATTTATGGTCTTCATCCTAATTCTGGCCTTACACTCAGCAAGTGGGTCTTCAAACCTGGTCCACAGCGCAGTCATGAACAGGTCATAATTCATCAGCTGTGGGGCATTATCATTATGTAAAGTCACCATCCACTTTGCAGCTGGTTCCCTCAAGAGCCCTGGTAACACATCTAACTTTGGCTGCTTCTGAGGAAAAATCCTCTCCATGTGGCTCCAGACTTGTGCCAGGAAGAATCCTAACTCCTTCGGATCCCCCCCATATTTTACTTCCAACGGAGGCACCTTTGGAGTTCTATGCCTTCTGGCAATTACTCACCCTGCAGGGGGCCCCTGGGCTGCTGCTGCCTGTTGCACCGGCCCAGGTTGATTTATGGGGGTGGCTGCTCTGATTCTTCTGGCTGGGGCTGCCTCCCCCTCTTCCCCCTCATACCTTTGATCAGTCTGAGGTTCTCCAACAGCTTCATTTAGAAGATGCAGGGCTTGAGTTAGTAAAAAATTCTTTCCTTCTCTTGCCATGGCTCTTCTCTTCCATGCCGATGGGTAGTGGTCACTCCTGGAGGAGGCTTTTCCTCAGGATCCTTCCAGCCGACTCCCAGGGACCATTTGGGTTTTACAGCTGGTTTTTTGCCAAGACTTAATTCTGCTAACAAGTCGGCTTCCCCTACTGCCTCTAACAGCAGGGAATCTGGTCCTCGAGTCGCTCCCAGGTCTTCTTGGTTGCTGGCTGGATTAGACATTGTGTCCAGACCCCCTTGGAAGAAAATTTATTAATTCTCCAGGTGGGCTGATAAAGTAAGATTCAGAATAATGTCAGCTGGTGCTCCATTCAAAATCCAAGAAAGAAATACTTGGACTCCATTAATTAGAGAAAAGATATCTTTTACTGGAAGTCAAGTGGTAGCAACAAAATAATTCTGAATCTGAGAAAATGAGCGCGTAAATCATATATACAAAGTGATGGAAACGTTCCCACCCCCAATAGTTCAATTGGCTCATCCAATTAAAAGTTGTGTATAGTATCATGTGGGCATCTCCAGGTGGTGATGAGGCCTCTGTCCATTGACCTTGACATATTTTGAAAAGAGTTGTGGCTGCACATAGCACAGGATAGAAGCCTAAGCAAGAATGCCCCCACAACTTATACAGTTCTGTTTTGTAACACCTCCAGCTCACTTCCCATAACCATGTTCCCGCTCCTTCCCCCATTACTTATGACAGCCGAAGATGCAAAGCAAAGGAAGAAAATCTTGAAGGCTGACATTGCCATTGTAAAACAGCCTCCACCTTTTTGGGGTCCATTTTTATCCCATGTTCAGAAATATGATATCCAAGGTAGTCCAGTTGTTTAGTGTGAAACACTTGGATAATTTTACATAAAGTTTGGCCTCTAACAATTTCTTGAGTACCTGCCTTACTAAGTGGATATGTTCTTCCTCTCTGTTGGAATATATTAAAATATCATCTAAATAGACTAATACACCCTTCTAGAGATAATCATGCAAAATTTCATTGATTAATTTCATGAATACTGTTGGGGCACCTTGCAAACCAAATGGCATTACATTAAAATAATAACTGCCCTGCCCCTACAATTAAACATTCTCTTCCACTCATCACCTGGACAAATTCTTACTTGATAATAAGCCTCCCTTTAATCAAGCTTGGTGAAAATTAGTCCTTCCGCCAACATGGCTAATAAGTCTTTTATTAATGGTAGTGGATTCAAGGGTTCTACACAGATAGCATTTAGGCCCCTATAATCACCACACAAATGTAGACCACCATCCTTTTTTCCATGAAACAACACTGATGCTGCCATGTGAGATCTACCAGGTGTGATGAATCCTCTTTAAATTTTTCTCAATATACTTCCTCATCTCCTCCAATTCTTTGGGCGTCATTGAGTATATTTGTGGTTTCGGAAGTTTTGCTCCAGGCATTATCTCTATTGAGCAATCCATTGTTCAATGGGGAGATAATGAATAAGTACCTTCCTCTTTAAAAATATGCGCCAAATCTTCATATTCAATCGGGTATTGATGTTGTAACATTGGGCCTTCTTTTTCTTGTACTGATTTACTGGCAGCTGGTGGTACATCATCAGGGGTCGGTGGATGTGGTCCAATTGCCATATTTTCCAAAAACCCTCTTCCCAATGTATCACCGGTTCCCACTTATTGAGTCAAGCTAACCCCAAAATTAGTGCCTCATTCATGTGAGACACCACAACAAAAGATATCCACTCCCAGTGCTCTCCCATCACCAATTTAACATATTTGGTTTGGTGAGTTGCCAGAACCTCACCCAATACAGACCGGTCCACTTGTGCAAATTTGATAGGAGTGTTCAATTGGACCTTCCGTAACCCTAGCCTATCCACCACCACTTGAGTTATTAAGCACCTGGTACACCCTGAATCTATTAGTGCTTCTAACCTTGTCCCCTTATTAGTATGTGTATTACAAAGAGTAACAGGAATAATAAAAAGTTGAAAAGGTCCAGTCACTATTGGGTAATCAGGCACCTCTTCCTCTGTCTCACATTCATCCCTGGCTGTTGATGGCATGATAGACGTCCTTTCTAAGTTGCTACCAACTGGTGATTGATTCATTAGGCTCCCAATCCTCTCATGTTCTTGCCAACCTCGACCACCCATTTTGGTTTTATGCAACATTAAAGCCACCTGAGGATCTCTAGATATAGACAATGGTGGTACTGGACAGTCCATTGCCTGATGTCCAGGCCTGTCACATCGGAAACACCTCATTGTTCATCTGCCACTTTGACTTTGTAGTGATCTGATCGTAGGCCTATTTACTGGGACCCCACCTCTACGTTGTGGTATTACTCCTTCAGGTCTTGGATTTCATCTATGTATCCTATCATCTAACTCAATAGCTACCCTATACCAGCCTATTAATGTTGTATGAAAACCATGATACAAACAAGCTTGATTGAGTTTATTATCCAGTCCTTCCTTGAATAAATGGATTAATAGACTTTCTGGTAAAGTAGGGAATCTGTCAACCACTCATTGAAAGTCACTGACATACTCCGAGCTGTTCTGCCTTTCTGTTTGATAGCAAGCAAATCCTCCTTTGCTTGTTTCTCGGTTGTTTTATCCTCAAAACGGGTTCTCAATGCCACCAAAAAATGTCCGATATCCCCCAATTCAGCTGACTGATGGCTATACATGTCTGCTGCCCATTCTTGAGCCTCCCCTACTAATACACTTATCACAACCACCACCATAGATCAATGCGAAGGGTAACTATGGCCATACAGATCCAAGTGGTTAATGACTTGCCCCAAGAATACAGCTATCTTATTGGCACTTCCATCAAAAGTTGCAGTTAAGGGAGGGGGTCCCCATCTCCCTTGTGCTGGTACCTCCCAATGAGCTCCAGATGACAAGTCTCACCATTCTGATACATGGGGTCCCGCAGTATACCTTTGCTCTTCCATATCTTCCATGACATCCAGTCTTCGAGACCATATCTCTGACCGATCTAATCTTCTTCCAACATCCAACTCTGGGAGCCCCATAGGACTGGATGTGAATAAGGGGTCTCTGCCTGGACTCAACCCCTTCATCCTCTCAGTTAAACCCCTCCCAATAGGACCCTTCAACGAAATCTCTCCAAATTGAACTCTTAGCATGTCTAGAGTTTCACTGCCTGGTGCCACCCACTGGCTTTCCCCAGGCCAATGTTTGACCTGCCAGTCCAGTTCTTTTCCAAGCAAGTTCAGCTGTCTCCCAAGCAAGTTCTCTGGGTGCAGTACTTTAAACGCTTTAATTTTTCATTGAAGTACATTTCAGGGGGGAAGAACTTCATGGCGGATGCTTTATCTAGATTACCTCAATATAATAGTGCTCGCCAAGAAATGGTATGGCCTATTGTCCCAACCAAGCAGTTGGCAGCTCCCGTGGTTACCAGAGCCCAGAAAAAGAAGGAAGTTGATTCATCAAATGATTTAACTGCACAATTAAAAGAACCTCTAAAACTTGATGATTGGTTCTTTGCTCACTCAAATAACTGTACAGTTAGAGATGGATTGGCATGGGTGGGGGCCAAATTATATGTGCCAGCAAAGCTGAGAAACCAAATATTACAGCAAGCTCATGACTCTAAAGCTGCTGGAAATTTTGGATTCATGAAGACCTTACACTTGGTTAAAAGGCAATTTTGGTGGCCTACCTTGAAAAAGGACATTGAGACTTATGTGGTTAGCTGTCCTATCTGTGCCTCAGCCAAACGGCCTCCTGGTAAACCAGCAGGCTTACCACCAAATGTAGCTAGACCTACTGCTCCATGGAAGGAAATCTCTATGGATTTTATAGTGGAATTACTTGAAAGTGGGGGAAATACAGTTATTTGGGTAGTAACAGATTTGTTTTCGAAACAGGTATATTTCATACCTTGTGTGAAAATCCCATCTGCAAAAACATTGGCTAAACTGTTTATTTTACATACCTAGAGGTTACATGGGGTTCCTGAATGCATAATCTCAGACAGGGGTGTCCAGTTTACCTCAAATTTTTGGAAGGAGTTCTTGAAGTTATTGGGCTCCGCCCAGGGCTTAAGCTCTGCCCACCACCCACAAACCAATGGGGCTTGTGAGAGAACAAACTCGGTATTGGAACAGTATCTTAGATGTTATATAAATTATCAGCAAGATGATTGGGCTGACCTACTGCCATTCGCTGAGGTGGCATATAACAATTTGGTACATAGTAGTACTGGGTTTACTCCATTTAAAGTGGCTTTGGGACAAGACTTTGTACCCATACCCGAGCTTCCACAGGAGAAGCCTAACATTCAGTCATTAGTTGAATGGATAACACAGCTCCAGCTTACCTGGCCGGTTACCCGTAAAGCATTGGATGATGCTCATCAGGCCCATAAAAAATTTGCAGGTAAAAAGAGAACTCCACAAAAACCATATCAGGTTGGTGACAAGGTATTTTTCTCCACCAGATATTTGCAGACCACACAAAAGTCAAAAAGCTTGGACCTAAGTATGTTGGACCTTTCCCAATTGAACAAATTGTGAACCCTGTGGCAATCCAACTGAAATTACCTAAAACCCTCTGAAGGATCCACCTTGTCTTCCATGTTAGTTTATTAAAACCTGAACATACCTCCGACTTGAGACCAACTCAGGTTGATCCCCCTGTGCCATTGCTAATTGAAGGTGAACAACATTTTGAAGTTAAAGAAATTTTGGATTCTCAAAAACAAAGGGGTCGACTCCAATATTTGGTTGTTTGGAAACATTTTCCTCCTTCCCAATCTGAAGGGGTGAATGAGAAGGATGTTAGAGCTCCTAAGATTATCAAGGCATTTTGTACTAAATATCCTGATAAAGCCTAAAATATAATATTATGCTGTTACATGTATATTTTCTGTTATCTTCTATTTTTATCTTTTATAGGACTAACACCTCTTTTGCAGGAGGGCCGAATGTCAGCCTTCAAGATTTTCTTCCTTTGCTTTGCATCTTTCGGCTGTCATAAATAACAGGGGGAGGAGGGGGAATTTGGTTATGGGAAGCGAACTGGAGGTGTTACAAAACAGAACTGTATATGCTGGCGGGGGGAGATTCTTGCTTAGGCTTCTATCCTGTGCTATGTGCAGCCACAACTCTTTTCAAAATATGTCAAGGTCAATGGACAGAGGCCTCATCACCACCTGGGGATGCCCACATGATGCTATACACAACTTTTAATTGGATGAGCCAATTGAACTATTGGGGGTGGGAATGTTGCCATCACTTTGCATATATGACTTACACACTCATTTTCTCAGATTCAGAATTATTTTGTTGCTACCACTTGACTTCCAGTAAAAGATATCTTTTCTCTAATTAATGGAGTCTAAGTATTTCTTTCTTGGATTTTGAATGGAGCACCAGCTGACAGGCAAGCCCCATCCACACAGAAACGAAGTTTCTTGGGATTTGCCAACTTTTACCGGCAATTCATACCATGGTTTGCTGATATTGCCATTACTTTAACTATCCTATTGCAAAGTAAAACTATGGGGACTGAGAAACCAAAATCGAGTACTTTGTTATCATGGATGCCACAATGTCAAACCGCTTTCGATAATTTGAAAAATCTCTTCACTCAAGAACCAGCCCTTAAACATCCTGATACCAGCTTACCGTTTGTTATTCAAGCCAACTCTAGTGATGTGGTAGTAGGAGTTGTTTTGCTACAAAGGAATTCGGCTGGAACATTACAACCATGTACCTATATCTCTCAAAAATTTAATTCCAACTGAGTGTAATTTGGTGATTTGGGAGAAAGAGGCATTTGCTGTTTGGTGGGCATTAATTACTTGGAGACATTTACTAGAAGGTGGTCCACACCCTTTTGAGGTGTGGACAGACCACAAGAATTTGGAGGCACTCCAAAATCCACCTCAACTGTCTCCTAAACAAGTGCGATGGGGATTATTTTTTAAACTATTCACCTTTACACTACAATATGTTCCTGCTAGGAAAATTTTTATGGTGGACGCCTTATCTCGCCTTCCCCAATACAAGAGTCAATGTGACACTTTAATCCAACCTCTTATTTCATGTATGGATCATGTTGAATCATTACGAAATATGATTATGACAGCAGATTTACCTACCATTTTGGTGAATGATTTGCGGTTAATAAACAATCAGAGCCAAATCGACATGCGAGATAATATAGCCTAGTGAGGAAATAAGATATACATACCTACCTCATTGAGATTGATAGTGTTTAAACATTGTCATGATGTTAAACAGGCAGGGCATTATGGGTTTTTAAAAACTTTACAACTTGCAAAAAGACAATTTTGGTGACCAGCTATGAGGTCAGAGATAGAGAGGTCAGAGATAGAAAAATACATAAAATCATGTTCAGTTTGTGCAATCAATAAAACAAAACTGGGTAAACCAGAAGGATTATTACAAACGGTATCTGAACCCACAAAACCATGGTTTTGTGGGTTCAGATACCGTTTGTAATAATCCTTCTGGTTTACCCACTTTTGTTTTATTGACTGCACAAACTGAACATGATTTTACATATGCAAGATATTGGCATGGATTTTATAGTTGAGTTACCAAATACTAATGGATAAAACATGATATGGACTGTAATTGATCTGTTTTCAAAACAGGCACACTTTATTCCTTGTAAGGGATTGCCCTCTGCTAGAAAATTGGAGGACCCATTCATAAAACACATCTATAGATTACATGGAGTACCTAGGCGGATTATATCGAATAGAGGAGTACAATTTACAGCAAAATTTTGGTGGGAATTTGTACACCTAATTGGATCAACGCAAGGTTTAAGTACCACTTATCATCCTTGCACAAACGGGGCAACAGAGAGAGCGAACGCTACCATTGAACAGTATTTCAGATGCTACATATCATACCAACAAAATGACTGGGTGGATCTTTTACCATATGCTGAAATAGTGTATAATAATACTGTACATAATAGTACTGGATATTCCCCGTTTTAAATTGTACACAGTACCAAATTTGTTCCAGTACCAGAATGGCCACATAAACACCAGGAACCAGGTACAGTGAACACTTGGTCAGACAGTATAAAAAGTACATGGAAGGCAGTACAAGTAGCATTAAGCAAAGCACAAATGGAATATAAGAAACAAGTGAATAAAAAAATGATCCTCACAACTCTAATATAAGGTGAGAGATTGGGTATATCTCTCAACTAAACACATAAATCTATGGTTAACTAATAAAAAACTAGGCCCAAAATATATAGGACATTTTTCAGTGAGTAGGATAATAAATCCTGTTAACGTATGTCTCTGTTTACCATCCTGATTCAAAAGAATTCATCCTGTTTTCCATATCAATTTATTGAAACCCGCCAGTATGACTAGACAAAACCAAAGACTGCAAACACCAGGTCCAACTCATGATGATCATTATGAAATTGATGAAATCCTTGATTCCTGCCATAGAAGGGGAACTTTACAATATTTGGTTCAATGGTGAGGTTACCCTATCATGGATGCCTCATGGGTCCCTTGTTCTGATGTGTCAGCACCTCGGTTACAAAACAGATTTCATAGATCACATCCCATGAAAGCAGGCGGGTGAGATGAGATAAGTGTGGGATATTAATTGTATTCTTTATGTTGCAGACTACATCATGGTAGAGGGGGCAGCCTGTCAGGCTTCAACGTTTCCACACTCACCATGAAGAACAACACAGAATTAACCGATCTGCAGGTTGGCTAGGTTGATGAATGATGGTGAGGTCATTGATAAGAAGAGAAAAAGCTAACTTGTAGAAACCGAAAGCAAGTGATGAACTCCAGTCGAAATGAAGGCTTGTTATGTCAATGCAGGCTGGCTCTTTGCAGAACATCTTCCGGTTTGAAGTCTCTTCAGTGACAGACAGAAATCCGCGATCGTACGCGGTTTCAGTCTGGGCTCACCGCTGGAGTGTCCCGAGCCAGCTGGTTTTGGGGCTAAGCCACCCCGTAGAGGTGGTGAAGAGGGGGGAGACTGCCAGCAGGGTTGAGGAGAGCCGCATTTCTCCTCCTCAGCTGGCCATTACTCCCTTTCCTGAAGGCAGTGGCAGCAGTGGTCAGAAATGGCCACCACAAAGAAGAACTCAACCGGAAAAGAATGTGCAGGAGGAAGATAAGAAGTGAAAGTTTTGGCTGACTGGGTTAAATTGTAAAAGCAACAACCAAGGTACCCTGGAATTTAAACTTACAAAAAAATAACATTGCTCCCAAAGAAGAGTCAGAAGCAGCGAAGGAAAGTGAAAAGGGAAAGGTTTGGCTTTTTTTCCCTTCTCTTTCCTTGCCTATACTGACAACTAAGAGACTTAAATAAGAAATCAGAAAAATCCGCTTTGACATCAACAGGCAATTAATCTGAAAATAAAACAAAATGTCAAAGGGATAATAAAGATTTCTGGACACTAATTTTTTTTTTCATAAGCAGGAAGGGAGAGAAAAAGAATAAGGCCAGGATCTAGAAAAGGGAGGAGACTGCCTGGAATTAAAAAGAATCTACAGTAAAACTTCAATAAGACTTCTAAAAGATACATTTTAACTGAAACTTTGTAACTAAACAGTAACCCCAGGAAGAGAAAGTGAAAAAAAAGAGCAAAAAGAAACAGCCTGCGTGTATTTGGATTATTTGGTGATCTATGGATTCTTGGTTATTACATTTGAATGACTAAAATTAATTGGGTGGTTGTTTTAAAATTTATACAATGGCATCACTTCTAGATGAATTGAAAATGGAGCTTAAAAAGTACAAAGAAGATGCACAAGAAGGGAAGGGTTCTTTTGGCTTCCTTTTTCAATTCTTAGAAATGGAGATTTGGAACTATGAGAAACAACAAGAAACGTCTGCAAAACAAGAAGACTGGGACAAAGAAGAAGCCATCGTTAATGAACAAGTAATTTTATGTGGGGAAGAAAAAGGAAAGGGGGGAAAGAGAATGGAGAATTTAAGACTTACAAAAACAACCAAAGAAAAGAAAAATAATTCAAAAAATAAGTATAATACTGGAAAGCAACAGAAAAGGGGAATACAGAAGAGAGAAATAGAGATAGAAAGACAAGGGGGTAAAAAGGGGAGAGAGAAGAAGAGAGGGAAGAAGGAAAGGAAAAGAAGTTACAAAGGACCGGAACAAGATATAGAGAAACAGGACCTATTTAGAGATAATAGGTGAAAATTTAACTGAAAAGGGGATTCTGTAAAGGTACATAAGATTGTATTGTTATATTAGTAATAGAAATAACTTTAGAAAATTGGAAACAATGTATGATTGAGGGATAAAATAGCTAGTGTAATTTAGTGAAATGTTTGTTAATAAAAAAGTGAAATAAAATAAATGAGAAAATTGAATTAGGAAGGAATGGGAATATCTTAATTAGTTAATGTTTTATAAAATATAAGTGAAGGGGGGGGGATTAATTATGGAAAGCTTATAATTGTTCCCATAGAAGTATGATATTTAACTGAAAAGTAATGGTAAAGAAGCTAAGATTTTAATGAATATTAATATTAATGATAGAATTGAATTGGAATGGAATGTGATGTTTTAATTACATTTATAATTTTTTCTTTTTTTAAGAATATAGTGTGTATTTTAAGAATGTACCAAGAAGAATCCAAATGGAAGTTATGTATTATATTGAATGTTATAACTTCAGGGTATATATTGAAGCCTAAATAAGAGTTAAATGGATAAACTTAAAAGATATAAAGGCATCATGCTCCAATCAGTAACTACAGGAGAAATTTTGTTTAATGAGAAAAGATAATAGATAATTGAAACAGGACTGACAAAGAATATAAATATAATGATTTGAATTGAGAAGAGATAATTAAAATAAAGTTGAGAAAATTAAAAGAGGGGAGAAGCTATGTAGAAAATGTAAAACAGTAATAAGAAATGGAATAGAATATAAAAATGAGCATGAAATCAAATTTGTGTCTGTACGAAGAAATGTAACCCGGGATTATGCTACTTTCAAAAAAGATGTTTTATTTGTATTTTTTTTTTTTGTGAAAACTCAAATAAAATTTACAAAAAAAAAAAAAGAATGTAGTGGGGATAAACTCCAGCTGGAGCAAATACTGTTAGAGGGATTGTGATGAAACATTTAAGACAGAAAAGGGAAGTTGGTTTGAATAATGCTAAAGGGCGGCTATAGCTGTGGGGAAGAGGTGGTGGTTTAGGGCTGCACTAATTGGGAGTGAAATGATAGATGCGATTAGGAGCACGGGGAGGAAGTGTGGGGAATTAGTCGGGAGGGCGGATGTTAGATTAATTATGAAGGGTGGATTATTGCAATAAAAAGGGCTGAGAGGCAGTTGCTCTCAGCACTGGCTTTATACAGACATTTTCTTGTTGCTGACTTGGATGGGATATATTGTAAATAAACTGTTATCTTTTTTTTTTAAACAGACTTTATTCAGTTTTTCACATTAAAAACAAAAATCTCTTTTTAGTGGACAACATATTTCCGGGTCATCATCTTTACATACAAATATGACAGAAATTATACATTGATATATGCATACTTAATTCTATTATTACCTTTTCCATTCCAGATTTTCAGTAAGGAGAGAAACGAACACATTAATTCTAGCCTCTTTCATTAATCTCAATCAATTTTGTTTCATTTCAATTATTTCAAAAATAATCCTTTAGTATTTATTTTTAAACATAAGGATAAACAATATGTACTTGCCTAATAAATAGTAATAAAGTTTAATTCTAAATTCTTTCATTAATCTCAATCTAAACATATTTTTATTTAATTTCAATTATTTCAAATATAATCCTTAATATTTATTTTACAAATAAAAATAAACAATATATATTTGCCTAATAGTAATAATAATGAAGTTACCAATGTCTCTCCTTGCTCTTATTAATCTATATTAAACTTATTGGTTTAGCTGGTTCTTTAGTCTGCCATATTCCCTTTACATTACACATTTTTTATGAATTCTAAATTAATACAGATCTTAACACACCCACACAAAAAGAAAAAAAACAAGTATAAGTTTCCCCTCTTTTACTATTTTGAGTGTAACACCTTAATGATTAGAATATACCTTTATTCCCTCATCTTAATTCCCAATAGACCATTAGTCATTACATCTTTTCAATTGGATTCCACAGCATATTCCCCCCCCCGCTTTAATAAGAGTTATCAGTTTCTATATTACCCTATTTTCTAAGTATTTTTAATTGCAAAGATATTCTTATTATCCCATGTCACCCTGCAGAATCCCCTTTTTAATTCATCAACCATTATCTCTGAAAAAGCCATTTCTTTTCAACATTTTACTAGTTCTGTGTTTCTTTCTTTCAAATGCCTGTTTCTTACTGCTTCTCCTCCCTCTCTTTTCACCATGTCTTTTGTCATTCCAATTTATCTCTTTCTTAATACCTTCCTTTCCCCTTTTCTGCTGAGTCTTCTGCATTTCCTGACTTCACAAGTATTCCTTCTTTTAATTGTAAAGAAACAATTTCCTTTCAACATTTTACTGGTTCTGTGTTTCTTTCTCTCACATGCCTGTTTCTTATGGCTTCTCCTCCCCGTTTTCCCCCCATAACTTTTCTCATTCCAATTTGTCTCTTTCTTAATATGTTCCTTTCCCCTTTTCTGCTCAATCTTCCTGCCTTTTCTGACTTCACAAGTATTCCCTCTTTTAATTGCTTTCTTAAAACTCAACTTTTTAACCTTTTTAAACCATTATCTTAACTCCGAAAGTGATCTGGAAGACGACCCACTGGTAAGCGACCCAATTGTACTAATCACTCTACCTCTAAGACTGTTCATTCCTAGTTGAGGGAAGGGGAGGGAAGTTGCAGCACTACTGGATTTGGGGTGCACCTGTTGCCTGATCAACCTCTCTCTAACAAAGAAATTCTGCCAATTAGATGGAATGATAGCCGGGAGGGGGGGGAGCCAGCTAGGTTTGTCACAGAACCATTGAAAATAAGACTAGGAAACCATAGTGTGATGTTCTCATTCTTTGTAGCCCCAGGGATGGAAGAATCGCTGGTCCTAGGTCTCACATGGCTGTGGAAATAGAATCCAAAAATAAATTGGAGGAGAGGAACTGTACAATTACAGAGAGATGTAGTATCTGCAAATAGTTCAGAGGAAAGGATAGAGAAAGGAACAGAGAGTCAGCCATGACCGGACAGTCAGCTGAACCCATTTACATCCCCAATGAGTATCAGGATCTGGCCCAAGCATTTATCTAGGAAGCTTGTGATGAACTCCCACCCCATTGTGTCACAGACTGTGCTATCAAAATCCTACCAGGGGCTAAGCTCCCAAAACCACAAATGTACTGCATGTCTCCCAGAGAACTAAAAGATCTCAGAGCATTTATCGATAAAAATCTAAAAAGGGGCTTCATCGAACCCACCCGACCAAAAATAGCTGCCCCAGTGTTATTCCGCAAAAAGAAAGATGGCTCCGTATGTTTGTATGTAAATTACAAAAAATTAAAAGCAATTTGCATAGAGAATATGTATCCACTCCCCCTCATAAAGGACATGTTATCCCACCTCTCGAAAGGTTTTTTTTTTCAAATTTAGACTTATGAGAGGCATATTTCATTTTAATGTATGCCGATTAGTATACATTCAAAGTGACAATAAAGTTATTCTAAGTTTAAGTCTAGTCAGAAGAATTGGAGATAATCCAGGTAGCTTCCGGAATTAAGGAAGAAAAAGAGAAAATATTGTCCAAATCCTTTCCCACCAGAGTTATCTGAAAATAGGGAATTGGGATGTGCCTTAGTGGATAAAATGTTGCATCTTGATTTCCTGGTGAGGCACAACATCAGCAAAGCAAAAGTAGGCAAATCACCATTGTCAGTTACTTTGCAATGCTAGGTATCCCAAGATCACAGCTGCAGAATCATGATCAGAAAACAGCAATGGCATTGTTCACATCTTTGAGGAAAAGGGTAATTATTACTAATGTTAACCATGGTATGAAGGAAAGTGCTTCTTTGATTTTAGCTGGTGCTCAGCAGAGATTTATGCCTTAAATATAAATGTCTAGAAACACTGCTGGAGCATCTTTAGAGAGATTTAATCATATGTAATTGATTAAAATGGAATTTCTTTAGACATTAAAATTAGAATTAGAATCTCTGATGTAAAGTGGAAATAATCAGTGTATGGGATCACTGGGAGTCATAGTCATGTGTTTAAAAAATAAATTCCCAAGCACATTATGAAATGAAGGAAATATTGGTTGTACAGTGGTTACTCTAAAAAAATCCCTTATATGGTTATGAACAGATACTATATAGCCTTTATAAAAATGAGACCATTGTTACAGAAAAACACATTAGAAGTGGATTAAGAATCCTTTATATAGAAGTAAATACACAGAGGAGAGAATAGGAAGAAATGCTCTCTCTGGACAATATAAATGTAAATAAGGTAATACATTTTAAAATCTAGACACAAAGAAAACAATTTCACTGATGTATTTTTTAATACATTTTTTATTTTTTGTTTCTACAAACACATCATTATGTGAACAGTGTGGTTCCAGGGTGGTTTACATTTTCTGATGTGAGTATTTCAAAGGGAATCTGATAAGGGACTTGGATTAAAGGAGCCAGAAAGCCCAAGCTATTTTGCCCCCAGAAATATCTCCAATAGCTAAGTCAAGCTGCTTTAGGACCCATAGCCAAGTTACTTTGATATGTAAAGATGGGGGGGGAATCCTCACAAACACCTGTCTTTACTATGGGTATAAAAAAAAGTAGTAAAACAAACCAGCCAATCTATAGCCATATCTTGACACCTGATATCTGTTTGATCCTGAAGGAATGAGAAATTAGCCCAAAGCCTGGATGTCTATAGAGATTCTCAGTCATTCGGTCATGGTTGTCCCAAAGGTGCTTTTTTTTTTCAAAGGCACCAATGCTCTCCTGTTGCTTTCCACACTCCTCTCAGGGTCTGCTTCGCTGTGTTGCCCTCACTGCTGGCTCTCCCATCTGCCACGCCGCCACTCCTCCAGTCATGTGGCTCCCATTTCGCTGCTTCTCCCAGCAAACAGGACCATCTGGATGACCTACGGTGAGCCTGACTCTTGTCTCCTCTCCACAGCTGGTTCTCCTCCTCTCCCTGCAGCTCTCTTTCACTCGCTCAACTTTTCCTTCTCTGCCAATTATTGCTTTGCCCTCAGTCGGCTCTCCTTGCTGCCCCACAGATGATTTTTCCCTGCTCCACAGTTCAGCCCTACTCATTCACTGACTTTCCTCGTTATTCTCTGCTGGTTCATTTTGCCTCTCTGCTTATCATGCTTCAATGGGCCTCCGGGCTCTTGGGTAGGTCTCTCAGGTGCAGCTAGGCTTCTCTCAGCAAGCCAAGTTTGCTGTAGATTGTTTTTCTCCAATCTTTCCTCTCCTTTTCCTTTCTCCACTTTTTTCTTTCTTTATGATTTATTCTATGGTTTATCTTTCCGCTCCACCTCCAATCTTAGTATAATAGCAACTTTTCTCTTCTTTTTTTAATAATTTTATTTATTTTCAAAATACATATAAAATTTACATTTTAACAGTTCCATGTCAAGAGTTACTTATATACTTAAGTACAATATTTACAATTCTTCTCCATATCAAACCTTATTTCTCTTATCTAACCATATATATAACATTTCCCAAACCTCATAAAACTCAGACTCCTCTTTACCTTTCAGTTTTCCTGTCCATCTCAGCACAATCAAGTATTTTATTTATTACCATGTTTCTGAAAGTACATCATCTATTTTCCAGCTTTGGCCATAGGCAATTCTTGCTGCTGTTAATATATGTTGCATGATGTATTGGATATGTTTCTTCAGGTTCCCTTTAATCATCCCCAGTAAAAAAGCTTCTGGCTTAAATTCGATATCGTACCTTGTAATTTCTCTTATCCATTTTTCCAATTTTTCCCAGTATTTTTTAACTTTGGGGCATTGCCACCACATATGGTAGTATGTTCCATCTGTGAGCTTACATTTCCAGCATTGCAGTTTCATATTTGGGTATATTTTGGGCAATCTCACCGGTTTCAAATGCCATCTATTAAATATCTTGATTAAATTTTCTTTATATGCTGTTGATAATGTTAATTTGCAGTTCTTGGTTCAAATTTTCTCCCAATCTTCTAACTCTTTGCTGTGACCTATGTTTTGTGCCCAAGCAATCATTGGGCTCTTAACTACTTTTTCCTCCATTTCTACTTAGAGTAAATAATTGTACATTCTATTAATAATTTTTTCTTCTTTACCTGTTAGAATTTGGTCTAATTTTGCGGGTTCCCTTTCTATTCCAAATTCCTCCATATCTTTTTTATGCCTAGTGGTTATCTGCATATATGGCCAACAATTTAAACTTATACCTTGTTATTTGAATTTTTCCGTTGTTTTTAAATTCCCCTGATTTTCTAATAATTCCTTATATCTAATCCTCTTTTTATTTTCTGTTGTATTAGGGTAAATCACTGCTTCCATTGGTGACACCCAGTCCTGTAATTTGATGTAATGCTTCTTCCTGAACTTTTCTCATATTATTATTAGTGAATCTCTAATTTGATGACGGTAAAAATATGAATGAGTCTTTTCACATTTGTCCCACAGAAAGGCATGCCATCCTCTATGGAGATCATGCCCCTCTAATACTAATATCCTCTTGTTACTTAAATTTATCCAATCTTTAATCCAGAGCAGTGCCACCGCCTGGTAATATTGTTCCTATTTTGGGAGTCCTAGGCCACCTCTATTTCTATTGTCTTGTAGCATTTTTAATTAATACATGCTTTTTTTTCTAACCAAATAAATTTAAGCACCATTCTATTCAAATCTTCAAAAAAAAATCGGTCTAATTTTATAGGAATTGTCAGGAAAAAGTATAAAAATTTTGGTTATATGTTCATTTTTATTGTGGCAATCCTGCCCATCAATGATATTTGCAACTTTTTCCAGCTCTCTAAATCTTTTTTACATTGTGACATCAATTTCTTGTAATTTTCTTCTTTTATAGTCAAACATCGACCTGTAAGCCATATTCCTAGATACTTAATCTTTTTTTCCACTTGTAATCCTAATTCTCTTTCTAATCCCCTTATTTGTTTTTCTGTTAAGTTTTTTACTAACATTTTTGTTTTTTCTTTATTAATTTTTAGTCCTGCCACTAATCCATATTGTTCAATTTCCCTTAACAAATTTGTCTCTGTTTCCATTGGTTCCCCAATAAAAAACACTAAATCATTCACAAATGCTTGGGTTTTGTATTCCTGATTTTTAATATTTAATCCTGTTATTTCCTTGTTTTGTCTTATTTTGGTTAGAAGTACTTCTATTGTTAATATAAAAAGTAGAGGTGACATAGGACATCCTTGTCATACTCCTTTTTATTTCAAATGTTTCAATACAATCTCCATTTACTATCATTAGCTTTTTGCCTAGCATAAATTGGCCTAATCATATTTTCAAATTTAGTTCCAAATCTCATGCTTTTAATTTGTTGGATCAAGAACTGCCAATTAAGGTTATTGAATGCCTTCTGTGCATCCAGAAAGATTAACGCTACCTGTTTCCTAGGATGTGCTTCATAATATTCTAAGAAGTCTAAAACTATTCTTATATTGTTTCTAATTTGTCTCATTGGCAAAAAACCGTTCTGGTCTGAGTGTATTATTTCATTTAGCACTATCTTCGATCTTCCTGCCATTATAGTAATAAAGATTTTATAATTGGCATTTAACAGTGAGATTGGCCTGTAATTTTTGATATGTTTATGATCTGTACTCTCTTTTGGAATAAGAGAAATGTAAGATTCAGACCATGAATCTGGTATTTTGGATAACTCCAATACATCATTGTATACTCTCAACAATACATTTCCAAAGCATTCATACAAACATTTGTATACCTCTGCCGGAATTCCATTTGGCCCTGGAATCTTGTTACTCTTTTGTCTTTTAACCGCTCTTTCTAATTCCTTGGGTATTATCTCTCTATTTAATATTTCCCTTTGGTCTTCTCTTAATTCTGCCAAGACATATCTTTGTGGGTATTGTTCTATGTTATTTATGTCTATATTTTCTTCCTCATGTAATCTTTCAAAATAGTTTTGAATTAATTTCTTTTTCTCTGTCATTTTATATTGTATCTCTCCATTCTCATCTTCGAGTTCCTGAATCAACTTTTTTCCTTTTCCTTTTTTAAATTTATGGGCCAGCCACCTCCCCGATTTATTAGCATGTTCAAAGTAATTTTGTTTTGCCACTTTTAGGTCTCTCACCCTCTCCTCTTTATTTACCATATTTAATGTATCTTTAACTAAAACCATATCATTTTTCACTCCTTCATTTTGAGGTTCTCTTTGTAACTTATATTCTAGTTCTTTAATCTCTGTTGTTAATTTTTCCTGCCTTTGTCTCCTTTCTTTGTTTCTTTTTACTGAATATGCTATAGTAATACCCCTAAAATATGCTTTTGCCACATCCCATACTATCTGGAGTGAGGTATCTTGATTTAAATTATCCTCAAAAAACATTTCCATTTCCTTTTTCGTCCTTGAAATATATTCTTTTTCATTTAAAATTTGAGAATTTAACATCCACCTTCTCACTTTTTTCATATCTTTTCTAAATTATTATTAATGGATTTTGGTCAGCCCATGTGTTCATCATAATCTCTATCTTATCTACTTCATTTCCTAATTCTCCATTCATCCAGGCCATAACCAGAAGGGACCATGATTTATGGGGATTTGAGTAAAAAGTGTATTCCTGTTTTTTAGCATTTATCTTCCTTCATTGATCCACCAAATTTAATTCTCATGTCATTTCAAAAAATGTAGTTGGTAATCTTTTCCTTTTCTTTATAGCCAGATTCCCTGTATAGTCTTTCTTTGGGTCTACCACTGCATTATAGTCATCTATAATACATATATTATCATAGTCTATTCCTACAATTTTTTCATGTAATGTAACATTCTTTTTGGTTTTCATTTGGGGCATGTATTATTACCAATATTAATTTTTATCCAATCCATAATTCAATTATCAAAATCCTTCCATTTTCATCTGCATATTTTAGCTTTGTTTCTGGGCTTGCCTTTATATATACTGCTATCCAGGGGTGGGATTCAAATTTCTTAACAACTAGTTCTGTGGGCATGGTTTAATTTGTGGGTATGGCTTGGTGGTCATGTGACTGGGTGGGCATGGCCAACTCAACGTAATTCACATCAAGGGGTGCCTCGCCTGGCCCCTCTCCTCCCAGCCATTCCTTGTCACACCCAGCCTCAACTTTATAATTCTGTAAAAATGTTGTTCATCATTTTTTGACTTTATTATCTATGTACTATAGATGTCCTTTCATGGACCACTGAAAGGAGGAAATGGCTCACATGCTTTGCTCAAGAGTGTGATAGGGGACTTCCAGTTTAAAGGGCTTCAGCGACAGACAGGAATCCGCAATCGTGCGTGGTTTCTGCCTGGGCTCGCCGCTGGAGCACCCTGAACCAGCTGGTTTCGGGGCTAAGCCACCCCATAGAGGTGGTGAAGAAGGGGAGACTGCCAGCAGGGTTGAGGAGAGCCGCATCTCTCCTCCTCAACTGGTTAAACTCCCTCTCCCAAAGGCGGTAGGAGCGGTGGTCAGAAATGGCCACCTCAAAGAAGTATTCAACTGGAAAAGAACGTGCAGGAGAAAGATAAGAAGTGAAAGTTTTGGCTGACTGGGCTAAGTTGAAAAAGCAATAATTAAGGTACCCTGGAATTTAAATTTTACAAGAAATAACATCGCTCCCAAAGAAGAGTCAGAAGCAGCAAAAGAAAGTGAAAAGGGAAAGGTTTGGCTTTTTTTTCCTTCTCTCTCCTTCCTTATATTGACAATTGAGAATAAGAAATTGGAAAAATCCGCTTTGGCATCAACAGGCAATTAAGCTGAAAATATAACTAAATGCCAAAGGGACAATAAAGATTTCTGGACATTAAAAACTTTTTCTTCTATAAGCAGGAAGGGAGAGAAAAAGAATAAGGGCAGGATCTGGAAGAGGGAGGAGACTGCCTGGACTTTAAAAGAATCTACAGTAAAACTTCAATAAGACTTCTAAAAGATACATTTTAACTGAAACTTTATAACTAAATAGTAACCCCAGAAAGAGAAAGTGGGGAAAAAAGAAAGAGCAAAAAGAAACAGTTTGTGTGTATTTAGATTACTTGGTGACTTTTGGATTTGGGGCTATTATATTTGAATGACTAAAATCAATTGGGTGGTTGTTTAAATTTTTTTACAATGGCATCACTTTTCGATGAATTGAAAATGGAACTTAAAAAGTACAAAGAAGAGGCACAAGAAGGGAAGGGTTCTTTTGGCTTCGTTTTTCAATTCTTAGAAATTGAGATTTGGAACTATGAGAAAGAAGACTGCAAAACAAGAAGACTGGGACAAAGAAGAAGCCATCTTTAATGAACTAACTCTATGTGGGGAAGAAAAAGGAAAGGGGGGAAAGAGGATGGAGAATTTAAGATTTAAAAAACAACAAAAGAAAAGAAAAATAATTCAAAAAATAAGTATAATACTGGAAAACAACAGAAAAGGGGAATACAGAAGAGGGAAGTAGGGGTAGAGAGACAAAGGGGTAAAAAGGGGAGGGAGAAGAAGAGAGGGAAGAAGGAAAGAAAAAGAAGTCACAAAGGTTCGGAGCAAGATGTAAAGAAACAGAACCTATTTAGAGATAACGGGTAAAAATTTAATTGAAAGGGGGATTCTGTAAAGGTACATGAGATTGTGTTGTTATATTTGAAATAGAAATAACTGTAGAAAATTGGAAACAACATATGATTAGAATGAGGGATAGAATGGTTAGTGTAACTTAGTTAAATGTTTGTGAATAAAGTAAATGAAATAAAATAAATGAGAAAATTTAATTAGGAAGGAATGGGAACACTTTAATTAGTTAATGTTTTATAAAATATAAGTGAAGGGGGGGAAATTGATTATGGAAAGCTAATAATTGTTCCCATAGATGTATGATATTTAATTGAAAAGTAATGTGAAAAATCTTAAGATTTTAATGAATTTTAATATTAATGATAGAATTGAATTGGAATGGAATGTTGTTTTATATACATTTTATTTTTTTTATTTTTTTAAAAGAATATTGTGTGTAGTTTAAGAATGTACCAAACAGAATCCGAATGGAAGCTATGTATTATATTGAGTGTTATAACTTTAGGGGAAAGATATAAAGGCGTCATACTCCAATCAGTAACTACAGGAGAAATTTTGTTTAATGAGAAAAGATAATAGACAATTGAAACAGGACTGACAAAGAATATAAATATAATGATCTGAATTGAGATGAAATAAATATAATAAAATTGAGGAAATTAAAAGAGGGGAGAAGCTATGTAGAAAATGTAAAATTGCAATAAGATATGGAATAGAATATAAAAATGAGCATGAATCTGAAATTGTGTCTGCACGAAGAAATGTAACCCGGGATTATGTTGCTTTCAAAAAAGATGTTTTAATTGTGTTTCTTTCTTTTTGTGAAAACTCAAATAAAATTTACAAAAAAAAAAAGAGTGTGATAGGCAACAGGCTTCTAAGGGGCTGCCAGAAAGAGGGCAGTGGGGATGTATTTTCCAAAGCACCAGAAAGCAAACAAGAAGCAATGGATAGAAACTGAACAAAGAGAGAAGCAAACTAAGACTAAGGACAAACTTCCAGACAGTGAAAACAAAATTAACCAGTTTGCCACCAGAAGTTCTGGGTGCTCCATCACTGGAGAATTTTAACAAGAGACTGGATAGCCATTTCTCTGAAATGGTATAGGGTTCCCCCTAAGGTCCCTTCTAAGTGTTCTTCTGTTAACAAAATTAACCAGTTTGCCACCAGAAGTTCTGGGTGCTCCATCACTGGAGAATTTTAACAAGAGACTGGATAGCCATTTCTCTGAAATGGTATAGGGTTCCCCCTAAGGTCCCTTTTAAGTGTTCTTCTGTTATTCTGACACCTTTCCCAGGACCTCTACTCAGAGTTTTGCATCCTCAGTTTTCCAGCCTGAGCAGGGGGTTGGACTAGAAAATCTCCAAAGTCCCTTTCAACTGTGTTACACACCTGTATTTATGCTCCAAACTATTGACATGTAAACCCTGAAAAATACCCGGGCAAAAGAAAGGCAGTAAAATCACTCTATGTGTAGGGACAATGTAAAATATTAATATATGATAAATAATGGAACAATTAAAAATAATAGCACAGAGTTTTCTCTCACCCCTCCTTCCTATTTTCCTTCCTTCCTTCCTTCCTTCCTTCCTTCCTTCCTTCCTTCCTTCCTTCCTTCCTTCCTTCCTTCCTTCCTTCCTTCTTTCCTTCCTTCCTTCCTTCCTTCCTTCCTTCCTTCCTTCCTTTCTCTCAGCCATTCTTTAGAGTCTGCTGCTACGAAAGGACCACTCATGCCAAGCAGGTAACGAAGTTTTTAATTTCCCTCCATGCAGTGAAGTAACAACTGAACAATGTAGTATAAAGTCAGCTCTGAGTTGTGAACACACTCTACAGCTATATTTATACAGTATGTAATAATTAAACAATGATCCTGTTAGATCTGGGATGGGTCCAAAGACGGAGACAAGACTCAGATAGCAACAACAGCTCTTTATTAGTGACTTCAGATCTGAGCGAAATATCCCAGCCGCAGCAGCCCCTTATATAGGGCTGGCTGCGGCTAGGCAGCCAATGACGGTGATTTGAGTTTGCCGCGCTTGGCTGGACCAATCGCGGCAACCTGTTTACTAGCCAATCGGATCAGTCTGAGGTGACCAATCATGATCCGCTATGAGCGGGCCAATCCGAGTTGCAGGCTTTTGAGCCTGCTAGTCCGGAACACCCCTCCCCTCTTGGTTCCGTTTAAGGGGCGGGTCTGTAGTCTCTCAGGTAGGCGGGTCTGTCTACCTGACTTGCATAATTCCAATTGCCCATGTTCAATTTCGGGTTCAGACGGGCTGCTTGCTGGATCTGTCTGGAACGGTGAACCAGTGCCATAGTTGCGACTCTCTTCTGGTGACCTCAGGATGGTTAAGTCACCAGCTTCGTTGCTACTGCTATGGCTCCCTGGGCTCGCTGAACCTGCTTGGCTGTTGCTTCTAGCTGAAGTGTTTGTTTCCCCAGGCTCTACTTCAGTTGGTAAGTATTGTAAGCTATGATGTGGTGATCTTGGGGTTAGTTCTGGTGGGCCAGATGTTGGTTCTATTCCAGGACTCACGGTTTCCCCTCCCCCCCTGGTGTCGAGGTTGGGGTCGGTGGAAGTTGTGGTCAGCCTGGAATGTAGCTGGTCAATGTGACATTTCCACGCTCTGCCATCAGTGGTTAGTAGGCGGTAGGAGCAGGGGGCTGTGACTTGAGTTATTTGAGCAGGAATCCACAGGGGATCCCCTGAAAAGTTTTTTGCAAATTCAAGGTCTCTTACCTTAAAGGCGTGGTGCTTGCTGCTGGAGCCCAGGGTTTTTTTCCGGGGTGTAAGCAGGGTGTAACTGGTCTAGAGGTGATCTGAGTTTCCTGGCCATCAGGAGTTCAGCTGGGCTCTTGTTAGTCGTGCTGTTAGGTGTGATGTGCTGGAGAAGGAGCATCCTAGTGACTTTGTCGTGGATGTTTCCTTGTTCCATTTTTTGTAGAGTTTTTTTTGTGTGAACTGAACCATTCGTTCAGCTCTACCATTCACCACTGGATGAGCCGGCGATGTTAGTGCGTGTCGGATGCCATGGTCTGCTAGGTATTGTTCGAAAGCTAAGGCAGTAAATTGGGGCCCATTGTCGGGTACCAGAACATCGGGTAGGCCGTGTGTTGCAAAAAGTCTGTTCAATTTTTTGATGACTGCATCTGTGGTGGTTGTTTTCATTTTATTAACCTTGAGCCAGTTAGAATATGCGTCTACTGTTATTAGAAAAGTATGCCCTTTTGTAGGTCCCGCAAAGTCGATATGAATACGCGACCAGGGACCTCTGGGTGTTTCCCATTCTGCTGGTGGGGCTTTTGGTGGGGCTGAGTGGGTTTCTTGGCATCTGTTACAGGAGGCGACCCAGTTTTCAATTTGTTTGTCCATACCTGGCCACCAGGCGTAACTCCTCGCCAGCGCTTTCATACGCACGATGCCCGGGTGTCCATCGTGTAGCAATTGTAGGACTTTTTTTGTAGTTTTGCTGGTATGACCACTCGGTCTCCCCATAATACGCACCCTCTTTGTGAGAAAAGTTCTGTTTGTCTGTGCTTGAAGGGTTTAAAGGTTTCATTGGGCTCGTTTTCTGGCCATCCCCTCTCCACCCAGCCAAGAACTCGTGCCAAACATGAGTCTTTTTTTGTTTCAAAGGCGATGTCCTGAGCTGTTAGTGGTGGTGAGGGGATTGTCTCAATTTGTAGTATTGTTAGTGTGGGAGCTGGGTCATCTTGCAGTTCGGGTAGTGGAGAGCAGCTCAAGGTGTCTGCGTGGGGAATAGATTTTCCAGGGCGATGCCTCAGTTGATAGTCGTAGGCGGCTAGGAACTCCGACCACCGTGTCATTCTGGGGGATAGAATGTGTGGAGTAGGTTTGTTGCCTGCCAGGATGCCAAGTAATGGTTTATGATCTGTGATAATAGAAAATGATCTCCCATATACATATTCGTGGAACCTTTTGATTGCAGATACAATTGCAAGGGCTTCCTTGTCTAGGTGGCTATAGTTTCTTTCTGTTTTTGACAAGGTTCTCGAAAAAAATGCAATAGGTGCCTTGGTACCATTTGGTAGGACGTGGCTCAGGATGGCCCCCACCCCAAAAGGTGAGGCATCACAAGTAACAGTCAATGGGAGTGTTTTGTTATATTGTATGAGCACTGCATCTGAAGTGAGAAGGTCCTTTACTTGTTGGAAAGCATGTTCCTCCCGTCATCCCCAAATCCAGGAGGCCCTTTTATTGAGGAGTCTATGAAGGGGTTCAGCAACAGTCGCCTTCTGGGGTAGGAAAATGTTATAAAAGTTAATGAGTCCCAGGAAGGCTTGAAGGTCTGTTTTGTTTTGGGGTCTTGGGGCATTTTTGATGGCTGCCAATTTCTTTTCTGTAGGGTGAATTCCTTGTTTGTCAAGGAGGTAACCAAGAAATTCAACCCTTTCTGTGCATAACTGGCACTTTTCCTTTTTAACCTTGAGGCCAGCATCTTTGAAACTTTGTAGAACTGTTCTGAGGCATTTCTCTAAATGACTCTTCGTTGGGGCGGCTATTAACACGTCATCAAAATAGGGCATGACCCCTTTTATGCCCTGCAATAGTTTCTCCATCAGGCTTTGAAAAATGCCTGGTGCTACGCTGACTCCAAACTGGAGCCTGTTACATTTGAATGCGCCTCGATGTGTAACTATAGTTTGGGCTTGGGCGGTTTCGGCATTGACTGGCAGCTGTTGATAAGCTTGGGCCAGATCAAGTTTTGCAAATATTCTGCCACCTCCAAGTGAATGTAGGAGATGCTGGATGACTGGTACCGGATAGTCGCTCTGCTGCAGTGCGTGGTTGAGGGTGGCCTTGTAGTCTCCACAGATTCTCAAAGACCCATCAGGTTTTATGGAGGTGACAATTGGTGTCTCCCATCGGGTGTGATCAATGGGTTCTAACATGCCTTGTGCAATTAATTTGTCCAGTTGCTCATCAATTTTGGGTTTGAGAGCAAAGGGAACTCGGCATGGTTTTAGGCAAATGGGCGCAATGTCAGGGCGGAGATTAAATGAAATAGGGGACCCTTTGTACTTGCCTAAATTCTCGCTGAAAATTTCCCGGAAATCTTGGACAAGGGCTGCTTCCCAGTCATCATCTTCGGTATGGTGGATGCCAGCCATTCTGATTCCTAATGGCGTGAACCACTGAAGGCCCAGTAGGCTTGGTTGGTCTCTATCAACAATGGTGAGTGGTAGTATTGCAGTATGTCCCTTGAAAGAGACCTGGAAATGGCTGGTGCCCGCAACTGGAATCCAGTTGCCTTGGTAATCTTTTAATATGAGTCTCTGACTGCTGAGATCTCGGCGGCGGATGTTGGGAATCAGTTGTTTAAGGGTTTTCCAGGATACCATGGATAGGGAAGACCCGGAGTCTACTTCCATGGTGCACGGTTGATTTTCGATGGTGACTTCTACATGGATTTTTTTTTGTATCTAGTGATGAAGCATGGCCGATGGTAATGGTCTGATGTGCCTCTTCTCGTCTGGGTATGCCAGTAAACTTTCAGGGTCTGTTGTACTGGTTCCACTGGTTGCTTGGGCAGTCCCTCTGTGTGGTGGGGTTGCCATCAGTTCTTTTTGGGCTGTTCCCTCTCCGTCTGGGGCTGGAGCCTCTTTTATTTCTGCATACCTTAGCAATATGTCCTTGTTTTTCACAAAAACGACAGATGGTGTCTAGGAATCTGCACTTGGATCGTGGGTGGTTCCCACCGCATCCGGCACATTGGTAGTTCGATTTACGACCCCACTGGTCCCTTTGCTCACATTCTGACCGGAGTCTGTGGACTTCTTCCTCCTCACTGTCTCAGGAGGATTCGACATCTTCGTGATGGGTGGCTGATGTGTATTTGTCTGAAGGCTTCCCAGCATCGTTGGTGGGTTGGCGGTTGGCCCCACTGGTTCGGCACATTCATGCTGCTGATTTACGAGTGGCTTCAGCTGCAGTGGCATCTGCTATGGAATCTGCAAGGGAAATGTCTCCTTTGGCCATGAACTTGCTTTGGACAGTTGAATCTCTCAGGCCAAGGACAATTCGGTCTCTCATGGCTTCTTCTAGATTGGCGAAGCCACATAATCCGCCCAGGTTTCTCAGGTCAGCCACGAAATCCCCGATGCTCTCACCTTCACGCTGATCCCTCTGGTAAAACTCATGCCTGCAAATGAGAGTCAGTACTGCTGGGAGGTAATGGTTGCGAAGGATGGGAGCAAGGGTATCCCAATCCATCGTTTTGACTTCAGCCGGTTTCGCAAGTGCTTTAGCCATTTTAAAAATGGCGGGTCCGCAATGCGTCAGAAAGACTGCTTGTTTCTTGCTGGGCGTGGCATCTTTAAGGTTATTGGACTCCAGGAACATTTGAAATCTGTCCATATATGAGTCCCAGTCCTCGCTGGCTGGATCGAATGGGGCGGGTGGTATAGCGCTGCTGGCCATGTCGCTGATGTTGCGCTCTGTCAGCCACGTGCTCCTACAGCTTCAGCGAGTGTTCAGTAGGCTTTGTTGTCTCCGCTTCCCATCCTCGTCGCCAGTGTTAGATCTGGGAGGATGGGTCCAAGGACGGAGACAAGACTCAGATAGCAACAACAGCTCTTTATTAGTGACTTCAGATCTGAGCGAAATATCCTAGCCGCAGCAGCCCCTTATATAGGGCTGGCTGAGGCTAGGCAGCCAATGACAGTGATTTGAGTTTGCCGCGCTTGGCTGGACTAATCATGGCAACCCGTTTACTAGCCAATCGGATCAGTCTGAGGTGACCAATCATGATCCGCTATCAGCGGGCCAATGCAGTTGCAGGCTTTTGAGCCTGCTAGTCCGGAACAGATCCCATTACCCCAGCCACCATCCGGTTATCTCACTAACATCCACAATTACTACCAACATGGTATTTGAGTAAACCCCGTATCCCATTAACATTGTTAATCCATTATCAGCCCCATAGCCCATAACCAGCATACATAACACTGGGCCATCACCACCCCACCACTCCTGGCATGTGGATCCAAGCTCTGTTTTGACGTTACATGTCCTTCAACTCTCTTCCAGGTTTTTGGCCAAGTATTCTGTCAATTTGCGTAATCTTCCAGCGTGAGGATCGATTGTTCCACCAACTCGGAACCGAAGCAGCAAAGAGCAGCAGCGACGAGTATTGGTCCTCTGTCAGCCCAAGGCAACCCGAATATGGCTGGGTCGCAACCACAGCTGGCACAAGAGCAGGAGTCAGGTCTGTTGCGAAGGGGGGTTCATGTTCTATGGTCATAACACTTTCTCTCCCTTTTTATTTCTTGCTCTTTCTCTTTCTCTTTCTTCTCTCTCTCTCACACACACCTCTAATCCTGCTATTCTATGATTCTGTAAGAATCTCCTGCTGGAGCAGGGGGTTGGACTAGATGACCTCCAAGATCCCTTCCAGCCCTAGATTGCTATGCTGTTTCAAAGTCTTCTGAAGCCAGGGTTTGTGTCCTTCCTTCCTCTCTCTCCTTTTTCTCTCTCTCCCCCTCCATGCATCTATCCATCCATATATTTCATTCACATTCTCCTCCCTCCCTTTCTTTTTTCTTTCTTTGTCCCTTCCTTCCATCTCTCCCTGTGTCTATCTCTTTTCTTCCTTTTGCTTCCTTTCTCTTTTTTCCTTTTTTCTCTTCTCTTCTTTCTTGTCTCTCTCTCTCTCTCCCTTCCTCTCTCTTTCCCTCTCTTTTTGTCTCTTTCTCTCTGTGTGTGTCTCTCTATGGCCTCCCCCCCTGTATCTCTGTGTGTATGTCTCTCTCTCTCTCTGCCCCTCTCCCCCCTCTCTCTTCCCCCCGCCCTGTGTGTGTCTCTCTCAAAGCTGACTGGGCCAAGCCAGCAAGTTCAGACTGGCTGAACAATAATCGCTAGGCACGGTGGAAGCGTCCCTTCAAGCGACCCTCCTCCCCCCACTCCCCCTCTCATGACCAGCAGCTATGGTGGGGCTGGACTGTGTGTGTGTGTGTGTGTGTGTGCACACGCACGGGAAGATGCTGAAATGAGTGCCAAAGCACAGTAAAACTGGGCGCGGGGTGGGCGGCTGTGGCTGGCGATCGTTGTTCAGCCAGTCTGGATTCCAAAATGAAGAAATGAAAGAAGTAGCAAAGAGCACCAAGTAAGGAGAGCTTGCTGGCTTGGCCCAGCTGTGGATTTGAGGGAGGGAGGGAGAGAGAGAGAGAGAGAGAGAGAGAGAGAGAGAGAGAGAGACAGACAGACAGACAGACAGACAGACAGACAGAATTGGGGAGGTGTGTGTGTGCGCTTTACCTTTTAAAATTCTTGATTTTCTTTATCTTTTAAAAATTCTTCATTTATGCCCTCTTTAAAAGATTCATACCATGTTTTGAAGGTGAGGCATGTGGTGGATAACACAATTATTCCAAAGGGGGAAAAAAAGAACATTGGTTTGTTGAGGCTCAATGATGGCTAGAAACAGTATACAGGAACTTGAAGACTTAATTTCCTGTTCCTGTCATGCAGCTTTTGCATGGATGAAATTTCTGCTCCTGTTGCGTGGGAGATTGGTTGGGGCTGTGGAAACTGGAAGGGAGCATGCTGTTGTTCTGGAATACTTGTGGAGTACTGTTTTCTCTTTCTTTCTCCCTCCCTCTCTGTTTCTCATTTCTCTCTCTCCTCCATGGCAAGAGCAGCAGCGTCAGTGTCTCAGGAGAAAAGTCGCACTCCCTCCCCCCCAATGTTCCTCTCATCTCACCTTTAGTAGCCTCATGCAACACCAAACTTAGCACCAAATTTAGCACGCTTCACAAATGAGGGGGTGCCATTTGTGAAGCACACAAAGTTTAAAGGTGCTGCACAGCATGTTCCCCTCCCCATATTTCCCTTGCTGAGCAGGCTCACAGTGTGGCACCTTTAAACTTAGTGCATTTTACAAATGAGAAGGGGATTCCAGCGCCATTGCTGCCACATTTGTGAAGCGCGCCTCCCCCCACCATATTTCCCTCTCAGCAAGTTGCACTGCGTGGCAACTTTAAACTTTGTGCATTTTACAAACGAGAAGGGGATTCCAGTGCCACTGCCACCACTGCTGCATTTGTGAAGCACACTAAGTTGAAAGGTGCTGCGCAGTGTGCCTTCCTCCCCATATTTCTCTTGCGGGAAGCCTCACACTGCATGGTACTTAGTGCGCTTCACATCTGAAGCGCTGGCGGCAATGGCACTGGTGTCCCCTCCTTCCGATTTTTGAAGCGGACAAAGTTTAAAGGTGCTGCATAGGGGCAGGCTACAGGGTGAGGCCGCAGCCAACCACCTTTCCCCGGCCCACGTCCCTGAGGGGGCACCCAACTGTGCTTAACAGCTGCTGAAGTGGCCTAGATGAGCAGGAGGCAGAGGCAGATCTACCAGTAAGTCGAAGCAGTCGGTCAGACAGGCAGGAGGTGGGTGCAGGGCAACTTGAGGCTGCAGCGATCAAATGGCAGTCGACCACTCTTCCCAGCCTTACTTCCTCAAGGGGGAAGTATAGCAGAGGAAAGAAAGGTAAGCTGTTGAGCCCCGGCCCAGGGCTTGACATACCTGGGAGGGGGGGGGGGAAATGAAGGAGCAGTGAGATAGCAATGGTAATGGCAGCAATGGTGCCCAAGGAACACAATGGCAGTGATTCTGGTGGGCTTCCAGGACCAGCTCCCCACCCCGCTGCCCATCAGTTGTTTGTGAGAGCAAGGAGGGGCGGGGATGATGGAGAGGGGTAGGGCCAGCCAGGGGCACAATTTGCCGGTTCTCCAAACTGCAAAGAATCATAACAACTGGTTCTATAGAACTGGACAGAACGGGTAGAATTCCACCTCTGCTGCTATCCCCGTTTGTTTTTTTGCTAAGGCGGTATATAACTTCCCTAGTCTGGGGAATTCTAAACAGTCCCTATGTTGATCTTTTATATAGACTTCCTCTAGGCAAACAATATCTATTTTTTCTTTGAGTAGCCTTTTTAATATTTGATTTCTTTTAGCTGGAGAATTTACCCATTTACATTTTTAGATATTAGCTGAATTTCTCTATCCATTTTCTTATCGGTGATTTGGTCTCTGTCTTCTATTTATTCTATAATCCCTTTGTGGTCTTATCCTTAATTCTCTTCCTACTGTTCCTTTTTGTTCCTGTCTTTATGTACTACCTCCTTCCTTCTCCACCTCTCTTATCTCTTGTGGTTGATCTTCCTGACTCCTGGATTCCAATTCTTCCCTACTACTTTCTTCTTCCTCCCCTACTAATTGGTCACAGAATTCTCTCGCTTTGTCCAACGTGTCTACTCTAATCTTCCTCTCCTGCCAGGATATCAGCATCCTCTCTGGTATCAGCCATCTGAACAATATATTTCTCTTATTTAGCTGTTGTGCTAAAAATCAATAGTCTCTCCTTATTTCTCTTACCTTTTTAGGAATTTGCTTTAATGTTTGAATTTATTTGACTTTGTATATAAGTGGTTCTTCCCTCGTAATTTTATATGTAATGTCCTGCATTCATTTTCTAGCAAACTTATATGTACTTCTCATAGTAATTTGTGTTGTCTAGCATAGCTGGTATGTATGCAGTAGGCTTCATCTATCTCATAAACAATTTCCTGCCTACCCCATTGCAAGGCTCCTGTTATCAAGTTGGCCATAATTGTGCCCAGGTCTTCTTCCTTTTCCTCTACAACCGCAAGTAGAACGATGCCTTGTCCATCTCTAGATGGGAAATCTGCTCTTCCAATTCCCTATTTACAGTCACCCATTTTTTGTCTACCAATTCTATTTTTTTTCCCATCTGCTCTGACCTAGTTTCCATCACTTTTATTCTTCGTTCATTTTTCTCCATTGTTTGTTGTATAGTTTCTACTTTATAGTCCAGCTTATTAATATTCCCTTTCTGGTCAGCGTGATTTTTTAACATCGTCTCCTGCATTTTTAACATTGTTTCCTGAATAGACAGTAATGTATTTTGCATAGTTTGTGCATTTATCGTTACAGTCTGCTTTTCCATATTCAACATTCCCTCTATCGATCTTTGGCCTGATGTAAAAAGTGCTGCCAATGTCGAATTCAATGTTATTTTCTTTCCGGATTTCAAAGTTGTAACTGTAGTACTAGTCATATTTCTGAAACCTCTGATCCAATCCACCCACACGACCATTCTTTTCTTCACAACAACCAAAATTTAACTATTAAACTGTAATATATCTTCCCAAGTTTAATATAAATATATTTTCTTATTGACTATTTTCCCCTATCCACCAATACTTTGTTGCTTATCCAAATATATATTATCTTCTATTAATCAAAATCTGGTTGCAACTCTTAAATAAATAAATCTATATTATATAAATCTATATGAATCTACATGTTAGTTTCATCACACAATCAGGTTTTCTAAATAAAGATCACTAAAAAAATATTTTAAATCCAATATATTGCTTATTATATACTCTGTGGGTTAATCTAGTTCTTTAACAATCCTAACTATTTACTTATCTAGTCCACAGGTACCTTTCCAATCATCTCCCTGCTCCACTTCTCTGCCTCCTTCAATTTCTTCAAAATATCAGTTTTTTCCTCTTACTTCTCCCTCCTATTCACTCCTTTTCTATCTCTACTCACAATTCATTTACAATCCACCATTTACCATCCGTTTTCCTTCCTCCTCCTCCTTTCACCATCTGCCTGTTCCACCAATCTCCTTTTCCAACACTCTCCAGTCTCCTTCTTTCACCACCTGTCAGTATGCCAGTTTCTGTCTCTCTCCACTCTAACTCCAGTCACCTTCCTCGCTTGTTTCTCTCGTTTCTTCCCCCTTCTTTTCAGTCTAGTCCTTTCTTCTCACAGAAATATTCACTTAAACTGTCTCTGCTTGCCAGCTTACAATCCGTTTTCCAGCCTCTCAACTCCTTCTGCTTGCTGTTGCCACTCTTGCCTATCAATTCCCCTCCATCTTTGTGTGCAAAATGCTTCACCGTTCCAGCATATCTCCAACCCTAACTTGGTTCTTCTTCTGCTTCGCTAGCTCCAGTCCACAATCCACATACCTTTTTCTTCCTTCTTTCACTGTTTGCCTGGGCCACCCAGCTCTTTCTCCAACACTCTCCGATTGTCTTTTCCTGTTGCCTATCTGAAACGCCAATCTCCCCTTCTCTCTGCACCAATACTGATCGCCTTCCCCGCTTAATCCTTTCATTTTTGTCTCCAGCAGTGCCCACTTCTCGGTCCCTCTCCAATTCACTTTCTAACTTCAGTCAGCCAACTCACCACTCTCAAGCCGCCATTTCATTTTCTCTCACCCGCACTCTACTTTCTCTTTCTTTGTCCTCGTTCTCCACACTCCAAGACCTTCAGAGTTTGATTTTTTCCTCTGATTTCCTCCGAATTAATTCTTCTCTTCTTAAAGTCTTTTTTCTTGCTTACTTTTACAGCAAACTTTCTGTCCCACTGTCAATCTCTTCGCTGTCACTATTTTGCTGATTCACAGCTCCTCTTGCCAAATCACCGCTTGCTTTCTTGGGGATTTCCTCCTGCCAGAGCTTTCTTATCTTGCCAACTTATGGTCTAGGACATAGCTTCTCAGGAATTTTACTTCTGTTTTGGTATTGGGAATGAGTTTTCGCTTAACACAGTCTGTTAAATAATTTTCTGCTTCCTCATCTGTGGTTTGTCATGGCCTCAGGTCTACCATCTCGCAATGACAGATGTTTTCACGCTAGGTTGTAGGGGTTTCCCTTCATTGAAGTGGGTGATCACCTTTCACCTCACTGCCCCCCGGACTTCCCCTCTAGTCTGATTTGCTCTCCAGGCTTACCGCATCCCCTAAGGGTCCCAAACATGAGACAATCAGGCTCAAAGAATGGAGACTGTTCTTTTTCTGCCTACTCCACCTGGTCTCCCCCACGGGAAGTCTCCAAGTTTTCTCTTCTTTTAACTCCCTGCGATGTAACTATGCTTCCGCCATTGCCGCCATCTTGATCAGTTAGCATGAACAGGAAATGCCATCTGGACATATACTTTCTAGAAAGTAAGTTCCACTGAATAATAAATAAGCTGCAAATGCCATACTTCAATTCAAAGACAAAGATGTGCTTCCTTTTCTCCCCTTTAATTGTAATCATGATACAATGTATTATTTCAATGAATATTTCAACTGTGACTGCTTTAAGTTGTTGTTTGCAATGCCTATAAATGCCACAGCTGCTTTTGGTAATTGAAATGGTGATTGAAGTGTTTCATAACAAAGACACGTGGAATTGCACCATACTTTATTTTTAATACACTGTATACTGTTGGAAGAAATATCCATCTGGGTTCAGTTTCAAGCAGGAAGAAAGACACTGGAAACATGGAGCTTGCTTGGAAGGATGGTTTAATGGTGGACAGGCCCACATGGTTTTTTTGAAGACCTGGGCAAAAAAATGAGCACACAGGTGGGAGAGGGAGAGAGCTTTTTACCTTCTGTTGGGCTTTAAACTTGCTTCCTTTTCCTGTGGCAAGAAATGTATTCTGACTGATTGCCAGGCTCCCAGGAAGCCATGCAGGTTGTAAGTTGTAAGCCATGTAAGTTGTCTTGAGTCCCAGGCTTGGTTGAATCTTGCTGACTGATGTAATGAAAGGGGCCTTGGGAAATTCCTTTTATGGCTTATGGCTTTGTCTTGGTCTGGGTTTTGAGTGAGGCTAATCCTATGATGTCCTGAGGATGAAGGCCCAGACTTTTGTCCTGTAGATAAGCTGGCACCAAAATATCTATTGGGGCTAAGTTTCTGTGTCCCTTAAGATTTCTATTTCTCTTTTAGGTAAAATATTCTGCCTTTTTAATATTTCCAAGAAAATTTCATTCTTCTAGGAGAGGGGTGGCTGCTAACTTTCTACAATACCTAATGGATTGGAACAAATGATATCCAGTTGACATTTGACAAACAATGGGGATTATGAACTATTGATGCTGAAAACTTTAAAAGTTCAAATAAAATAAACAATTGCTCTGGCTGCAAAAGAAGCAAGCCATTTTTTTTAATGGTGACAGACTTCAGCTAAGGTCTGATTTAGGATTACTTCAGCCATACAAATGCATAGGAAACAACTAATTATGGGGAGGCACAGTGATGAAAGTTATCATTTATCATTTATTTATTCAAAAGATAAGCTTCAGTAAGAGCAGTGTCTTTGCTGGGAAAGTCTTATTTAAATCTTTTCTCTGAGACCTCAAAGGAACATCCATAGCAGCTTCTCCTAATTTTACCCTTCCCCAAAGAAACTATTTGGTGTAATGTTTTAGGGATCAGGCTAGAAAGAAAAACATAGTAAGTTCTACTTCTGCTTAGGCATGAAGCCAGCTGGATGACTTTAGGCCAGATTGTCTGCCAGCCCTAGGAAGAAGGATATGAAAAATTACTTTGAAGAAATCTTGCCAAGGAAACTCAAGGGACAAGCCCAGACAGTCCTCAGCTCTGACTCAGAGGCACCATTAAGAAAGAAGAAAAATAATTCTGTAAAGACATGAACAAAGCATTCACTGAGTGCAATAGCTGAGTAAGAGATAAATACTAATCTTTCTGGCCTACTGAACTACATTGGATATAAAAGAATTCTACCTGTAGAAATTGGTATTATGAGATTTTTAAAGAAAAATATGGCACTATATCCATGCTCAGCCATGGTTTTAATTCCAGCTTTAGCTGAGAAAGTGACAAATAATACCTGAGCTGAATTAGAAGGCCTATTGTGGAAAGAATTGCTGAGCTGAAAGTGACCTGGAACTGATTTTTGCAATAAACTAATTTTGCATCAATAGCCCGTCACAGGGATATCCCTGGGAGGCATAAAAAAAAAGTCAAGATGGTGGCTGCACCCATACAATTGAATCCTTGTCTCCACTTTATACATAAAAAGAGATTGTGCTTTGATTGCACAATCATGGTCATTTTGGCTGTTTTATCTTCATCCATCATATCTAGTATACCACCTATTTTTATATAGTGTTAGTGCTTATGGGCCCACCGTAGGTTGACAGTTACGAATAAAGAATTTCATTATTTGTTTTCCTTTGATGTTTCAGTAGTCTCTAGACCAGTATTTTTCAACCTCAGCAAATTTAAGATATGTGGAGTGCAACATGCTGCCTGAGATATTCAGGAACTTGAGGTCTACGTACAGGGATGGGATTCAAATTTCTTAACAACTGGCTCTGTGGGCGTGGCCTAATTTGTGGGCATGGCTTGGTGGTCACATGACTGGGAGGGCATGGCTTGGTGGTCACATGACTGGCTGGGTGTGGCCAACTCAACATCACTTCTTTGCTCTAATAACTGTTTTAAGTGTAAAAAAAGATATACCAAAATAAAAGGTAGTTTATTATTTCATGCCTTTAATGCTTAAATAATAAAAAAGGTACACAAAACTAGATTTTGTTACATCAAAGTTTTAAAATATTAATAAAAAACTATTACATACCATAAAACTTTATAAAAAACAATAAAACTGTTGTCAAATTGCTTTTTCATTGGTGTCTTCACTTGCAGTTTTCTTTTGTTGACACAAGCATCATCAGCTGTGTGATGTGCCCATAATCGTTTTTTTACTATAGAAACAGGGTCCCATTCTTGCAGAGGTAGGCCAATTAGATTGATAGTCAGCAGGTTTGTTACATTGGAAACCATTAGACGACTTCTGCTCTCTGAACATATTATGTTCATCTGCGAGAAACCCCTTCCCACTTCTGTTGAATAGTCAATAGTCCTGACAATATCTCCTTTTTATCCTTTTTAATGCTGCAAGGAATTGCATATTTCTCCAAATCTTTTAACACATTTTCTATGAAATCATGATAATCATTAATATTAATTTCATAATGTAAAATTTCAGCAAATGCAACCAGTTGTTCTTCAGCTGCTTTCCATGGAACCACTTCTTCAATGTTCCAGTAATCAGGCTCCAAATAATTTAGAAATTTTAATTGATCAGTGTCTTTCAATTGGCAGCCAGTTTTTAAATGTTCTCAATCCATCAATCTTTTCAAGTTAGTTACAATGCTTTTTACAAGGCTTTCACGAGGAAGTGCAACAAATCGATGATTTTGTACAAAATATATATTTTTAAAGGTTAATTTAAGTAATTAATCCATCGGTTTTTCATATGCACCCTTTTCCTTTGTAAGCATTTCAAATGATTAAATTGATCTTACCACAAGTTTTTCAGCCTTTATAATATCTATATTTCTTGCTTGCAGTGAAATAGAAAGAAGTATTTCAGTTAGGACAGTGGTTCCCAAAGTGGGCGATACTGCCCCCTGGAGGGCGGTGAGATGCCTTAGGGGTAAGAGGCAAGGGGGCTGGCAGGGGGGCACTAAGAGGTGGCAGGGGGGTGCTGGAGGAAGGCCCCTCGCAGGGCACAATTCAGAAGTGAGATTTTACCAGTTTGCAAGAACCGGTTGCTACCATTCCAGTAGATTGAAAAATTGGCAAAAAGGGCCCCTGGCTGGCCCTGCCTCCTCTACCCATTCCTCCATTTTCTGCTGTCATTCCTTATTGTGTATGTGTGACATTGTGCGCATGGGCAACAATTGCTGACAGCATTTCCCGCCCGCCCCGCCCAGTCACTCCTTTTGTAGCGCATGTGCGCTCATTTCCCATTTTCCCGCCCGCCATCACTACCAGCATCAGCCAGCCAGCCAGCCCACCCTGCCTGCCTACCTCCGTCTGATCTAGGTGAGTTACACTCTGCAAGCCCACTCCAGCTTTCCTCTACTTTCCCGACGTGCCTGCCTCGAATACAGCGGCGGTGGAAGTGGAGGAAAGCCAGAGCGGCTTTGCTCTCCTTTTCAAATGTCCCACCGCTGCTGCATTCAATGCGAGGCCCCGCAGGTCATCCCATTGAGCCCCTTGCATTGGAGTGTGCAGCAGTCAATTGGGTGAGCCTGTGGGGCCTTGCCTCAAATGCAACAGCAGCGGGATGTTTGAAAGGGGAACAAAGCCACTCTGGCTTTCTTCTGCTTTCCCGACGTGCCTTCTGGATTTCCTCCACTTTCCTGACATGCCTGCCTTGAATGCAGCGGTGGTGGAATGTTCGAAAAGGAGAGCAAAACCACTCTCGCTTTCCTCCGCTTTCCCGACGTGCCTGCCTTGAACGCAGTGGCAGCAGGATGTTTGAAAAGGGAAGGAAAGCCAGAGTGGCTTTGCTCTCCTTTTCAAACGTCCCGCTGCTGCTGCGTTCAAGGCAAGGCCCCACAGGCTCACCCCATTAAACCCCTTGCAACAGAGCATGCAGCAGTCAATGGGGTGAACCTGAAAGAGGGAAAGAGAGAGAGAGAAAAAGAAAAGAAAGAGAAAAGGGACAGAAACAAAATGGGACAGACAAAGAAAGGGGGATGGAAGGAAGGGACAGAAAGAAAAAGAAATAAAGGAGGGAGGGAGAGAGGAGAAATATAATGAGATATCTATTCTAGTCCAATCACCTGCTCCAGCTGGGTTAGAAGGGAGTGTGTGTTTATGTGTGTTCTTGTAATTTTCCAGTACATTTTTGTTTTGCTTTCTTCAGAATTGGCACTGTAATACATTGGGGAAAAGTAATTTTTTAGGGTGGAAGTATGGTCCAATTGATCCTGTTTAAGCCTCAATAAAATGTGAGAGCTTCCTGATAGTCTTGGCCATGTTTCGTCCACAAAACCTTTAATTAATAGAAGACAAAGATGTTTCAATGTGCTGGCAAAGATGCTGGCAACGATGTTTCAATGTGGGAAAGGGCCTCTAAACAAGACATAAGACATAAGACATAAGAATTTATTTGTCATTACACTCGCAAGCGGGTGCAACGAAATGAGGTGCTCTTCCACAAGTAAAACTGGACAACACCATTGAAAGAAAAATAAAACTAAACACAACAAACCATACAATAATCTCTATACAATTTAAAAATGTAAATACCCCATTACTCTCAGCCATTAAATTCCACAAAAATCTTATGACCCTGCATTCAAACTCAAAACTGCCCTTGGATAAAAACTGTTCTTAAATCTAGTCGTCCTTGTTCTTAATACCCTGAATCTCCTTCTCGATGGTAATAGTTCAAAGAGCTGATGTCCCGGATGAGAGGAGTCATTCAATATATTAAATATCTTCCTCTTACATCTATTCCTATACAGTTCTTCCAAAGAGGGGAGTGAGCAGCCAATGATGTTTTGGGCCATCTTAATCACCCTCTGAATTGCCTTTTTCTCTGCCACTGTGCAGCTCGAGAACCATACACAGAGACAGTAAGATAATATACTCTCAATTGAACTCTGATAGAAGGTAGTCAGTAGACTCTCAGCCAGTTGTTGTTTCCTAAGAATCCTTAGTAAATACAACCGTTGTTGTGCCTTCTTAATTAAAGCAGTGGTGTTTGCACTCCAGGTCAGGTCATTTGTAATGATGGTCCCGAGATACTTACATTCAACCACCTGTTCCACACGAACTCCCTCTATATACAGTGGCTGAATGTCTGCTCTTTTTTTCCTATAGTCCACTATCACCTCCTTGGTCTTCTTAATGTTAAATAGAAGATTATTATTTTTGCACCAGTGGGATAGCTGTAATACCTCATCCCGATATGCAGACTCATCATCCCCAGAAATAAGTCCTACAAGCGTAGTATCATCTGCAAATTTTATTATCTTATTGTTGGGATGTTTATTTGTGCAATCAGATGAATAAATGGAGAACAGTAGTGGACTAAGGACACAACCTTGCGGAGTGCCAATGCTAAGTGTCTTGACAGTAGAAATATAATCATTCAGTTCAACTCTTTGTGGGCGATTTGTTAAAAAATCCAATATCCATAAACAAATAGAATCTGGAAAATCTAGATCTTTGAGCTTGGCTATTAATCTGTGCGGTATGATGGTATTGAAAGCAGAACTAAAATCTGCGAACAACATTCTTACATAATTCCCCGGTGTTTCCAAATGGGATAAGGCCATGTGAAGCACAGTAATAATTGCATCCTCGGTTGATCTATTTTCTTTGTAAGCAAACTGAAGCCCATCAAAGGAATCAGGAAGGCAGGAGATAATATAATTTCGAACTAGCTTCTCAAAGCACTTCATTAAGATAGAAGTTAGTGCCACCGGCCTATAGTCGCTAGGACCATTTGTGGGCAACTTTTTAGGCAGTGGAACGATGGTGGAAGCCTTGAGACACACAGGAACCACACTTTGTGTCAAGGATCGGTTAAAAATTTCAGTCCACACCCCAGCTAGCTGATCAGCACAATCTTTTACCATACGACCAGGAATTGAGTCGGGCCCAGCTGACTTTCTGGAATTAACCGCCTTCATTGTCTGCCTCACATCCTGCTCATTCACAATGAAGGGGAGGCTCTGCTGAGTAAATGATGGCAAAGGGACAGTTTCAGTTTGATGAATCTCAAATCGAGCAAAAAAATTGTTCAACTCCTCAACCACCGCCGCACTACCATCCAAAGAGACCTTTTTTGCTTTATAGTTCGTTAGTTGTTGAACCCCCTGCCAAACCTGCCTCATGTTATTACTGAGAAAGCAGTCTTCAATTCTCCTCTTATATTCGGCCTTAGCTTGCTTAATACCTCTCTTCAAGTTTGTTCTTGCAGCACTATAATCTAGATCATTCCCAGACTTAAAAGCCTTATTTCTTGCGTACAACAAGCATCTAACCTTCCCGGTCATCCAAGGTTTTTGATTAGGATACACCCGGATTCGTTTATCCACTGTGACAGTATCAATACAGTGTGCCATATACCCTAGCACTGCAGCCGTGTGTTCGTTGAGATCAGGATGATCAAAAACTTCCCAGTTTGTGCGTTCGAAGCAGTCCTTTAGCTGCTCCATTGCTCCCTCTGGCCAGCTTTTCACCGTCTTGACTACCGACCCCACCTGTTTTCTCAGAGGAATATACTCTGGGGCTAAAAGCAGAGACAAGTGATCTGACTGGCCCAGATGTGGTAGTTGTAATACCCTGTATCCATTTACAATATTCGTGTAGACCTTATCCAAGGTGTTCGATCCCCTAGTTGCACACCTTATATATTGATAGAATTTAGGGAGGACCACACGAAGATCTACACGATTAAAATCTCCTGCAATAATGAATACAGCATCTGGAAATTTGCTTTGCAAGTTGCCAATTTCATCATCCAGGAAGCCCAGAGCCAAATCTGCATTTGCGTCTGGCAGAATGTAAACAGCAAGAATAATAACAATGCTGAATTCCCATGGAAGGTAGAAGGGTCTGCATCTAACAGACAGATATTCCAGCTCCAAAGAGCAGTGACGTGTTATAATCTCTGAGTTTTTACACCAAGTCTCTTTAACAAACATGCACACTCCATCTCCTCTACACTTCCCCACATTTCTGTCTCTATCCAGACGATGTAATAAAAAACCGTCCATCTCAATAACAATGTCTGGAATAGTGGGGTTCAACCAGGTTTCGGTGATTAGCAACACACAACAGCTTTTCACGAACTTACTTGAAGAGACCTGTAGCCTTAAATCATCCATCTTATTTACCACGGATCTAGCATTAGTCAGAAAGAGGCTTGGGAGCGGTAGCCACTTCGTTTGTTTTTGCAGCCTGTACAAAACACCAGCCCTGCAGCCTCTTTTCTTGCCCCTTTCTCTTCGTCTTCTTTTCCTTTTCACTGGAGCCACAATCCACAGAGAACCAGGGAGCCTTGCAATCTCTGACGGTATGTTATGTTTCCAAACAAACTTAGCTGTTATCCCTTGTTTACACTGCAGTCCAATCTTCGCAAGCTCACAATTGCTGTAGAGTATGTTCACCCCACAGGAGGTATTCACAATACAAGATAATCCACACAAAAACATCCATAAAAAACGCCAAGTCGAAGAGCACTGAGCTGCAGCACGTGAATGCGCGGCCATCAAAAAATCCATGAAACTAGACCTCATTTCAATCTGATGCATCAGGTCTCTCTGTCTCTTTCTCTGTCTCTGTCTGTCTGTCTCTCTCTCTCTCTCTCTCTCTCTCCATCCATCCATCCCCCACTCTTTCTTTGTCCCTTTCTTTCCCTTTTCCCTTTTCTTCCTTCTCTCTTTTCTCTCTCTCTTTCCTTCTCTCAGGCTCACCCCATTGATTTGGTGCACCGCTCTGTTTGGACATAAAACAAATGAACAAGAATCAGCAAAGCATCTCTGATTAGATTCTATTCACTACTAGAATCTAATCAGAGATGGTTTGCCGATTCTAGTCCAATGACCTGCTCCAGCAGGGTTAGAAGGGAATGTGTGTGTATGTGTGTGCATGTCTGTCAAAACTCCAAAACAGGTCAAGTAGCTCTGGGGAGGTCAGTCATAAATATTAGGACACATGCCAAGCAACCAGCCACTAAGCAAGGACTACTTGTATTTGGTTTTAAAAAGCAGGTTTCTACTAAACCCCCCACTGCAACTGTAACTCTTTTCAAACCAGATGTGATGACCCGTAGTCTCTCAAAATAACCCAAAACCCAAAACATATATTAAAGTCCAAAAGGCCTTCAACTTAACTTCACTGTTTTATTAGGCACTGTTCAAAGTCACAGAAGGAAATAATGAGGCAAACAAAACAACCAAAACAAACCGCATTGATGAGAGTTCCGAAGCAAGCCAAGATAACTAATCATAAATTCCAGGAAAATAACTGAGAAAAGTCCATGGGAAGAACGCCAGCAAAAACAAACCTCCTTCAAGGTGAACACTAAATTGACTCCTGCAAATTCTAACTGTGCAGTTGCAAACTTATATACATACCTCCCACCTGCAAGCCACGAGGAGGATCATGTTAATCTCCTCGAGTAGACCTCACTTTTCCCTGATCCCCTCCTCCCTGTGTGACCTAGGATGGATAGGTGATGGGCCTGGATCCTCCTCTGACTGCTCAGCCAGCCTCTGCCCTTCCCCAGCCTCCTCCACCACCTCTGGAGCCACACTCCCACTCGGTGTTGGCTGTTCCTCCTCTTCCTCAGAGTTGGTCTCCACCAGGGATGTGACACTATCCCCCCTGCAGGGCCCCCTGCCCCGGGACCAGATGGACGAGGACATTGAGGAAACCAAGCGTGAAAGTCCTGGACCAAATGAGGAGCATGAACATCAGTGGCATCGACCCAGGTGAAGTCCTCTGGTCCATAACCTTTCCATGCCACCAAATACTGAAATCAGCCCTGCAACTGGCGTGAATCTTGGATGCTATCCACTTCGTACTCCGCCTCTCCCAGAGGGGTTATTGGGGCGGCAGTGATGGAGCGGACCGTCTATGTGGACTGTCGGCCGAGGCAGGGACTAACAGGGAACAATGAAAAATAGGATGGATACACATGGTCCACGGTAGGGAGAGATGATAAGCCACAGGATTGATCACTGCCTCAACCGGAAAAGGTCCCAAGTAACGGTGATTGAGCTTTTTCGATGGTCGCGTCGTTGGTAAATATCGAGAAAAGAGCCAAACCCAATCACCGACCTCTGAAGGTGGAACATCACGATGATGTCGGTCTGCAAACCATTTATAGTCTTCCTTGGTTCTTTCTAGTTGATCATGGACCATGTGGTGCACGGCTTTTAACTCCTGCAAAAATGTATCCACTGCCGGAACTGGGGAATCAGACAGGGCTAAAGGGAAAAGTCGTGGATGGAACCCATAGTTAGCAAAGAAAGGGGACACACGGGTGGATGCATGTTGAGCATTGTTATAAGCGAATTCTGCCACCGGCAGCACTTCCACCCAATTGTCTTGTTGAGTATTGCTGAAACAGTGGAGGTACTGCTCTAAAATAGCATTCACTCTCTCTGTCCCCCCATCAGTTTCAGGGTGATGAGCAGATGACAGACACACCTGAACCTGCAGTTTCACAAGTAGGGTCTGCCAGAAGCGTGCTGTAAATTGTACCCCCTGATGTGATACCATGCAGTCTGGTAACCCATGCAACTGGAAAACATGGGAGATAAACAATTGAGCCATTATCTTGGCCGATGGAAGACCTCCACACAGAATAAATTGAGCCATTTTAGTCGACATATCCACCATCACCAAAATGAAAGAAAGAAAGAAAGAGAGAGAGAGAGAGAGAGAGAGAGAGAGAGAGAGAAAGAAAGAGAAAGGGAGGGAGGAGAAAGTGAATGAGATATCTAGTTCAACCAGCTGGGTTAGAAGGGAGTGTGAGTGTGTGTGTGTGTGTGTGTGTGTGTGTGTGTGTGTGTGTGCGCATGGCTGTCAAAACTCCAAAAACAGGTCAAGTAGCTCTGGGGAGGCCAGTCATAAATTAGAACACTTGCTAAGCAACCTGCCATTAAGTGAGGACCACTTGTACTTGGTTTGCCAGTCACGAAACCATGCCCACCCAGTCACGTGACCAGCAAGCCATGCCCATCCAGTCATGTACCAGCAGGGCATGCCCTCAAATTAGGCCACACCCACATAAATTTGAATCCTGCCCCTGGGTGGGGGGCACTGAGGATAAGTTTGTAGCACCAAGGGGGCGGTGGACTGAAAAAGTTTGGGAACCACTGAGTTAGGACATCAATCATCAAGGCCAAATCAATGAGAAAATATGTGTTTTCAAGATGGCCAGGCTTAATATTTTTTAATTGAACAAAAAAACTGGTGCAGCACTGGATAAGCATGCCACACAACTAGAGTGACCTTAAACTACAGGCAGCCCATCTTGGTCCAAAAGCTCTACCAATCTTTATAATCTCAAGTTCTTCGGATATTTTGTTAAGTTCAATTTGGTTCTTATTGGATTGGTGACAAATAGCATATGTCTTATCAATAAATACTTTTAAATGATTTACTTGTTTTATTTCCTTTATGGAGTCATCTAAAACAAGTTGGAGATGATGGTTTAAGCAGTGCCATATTATAATGTTTGGAAAGTCTTTGGCTATCCTAGTGCTCACCCCAGATTTTCTCCCAAGAATAACTGGCACCACCAGAGCAAAATCCCATTAAATATTTCTCTAGATAGTTCTTAGTAAACCCAACATTACTTAAACTTTCCATAACTGAAGAACATATTGTCTCTGCATCTTGTTTTTCCAATTCAACTAGCTTAAGGAAAATTGTTGGTGAGAAAACTGGATCCTCAATTTTTAAGTAAAGTATAAGAACTTGTTTACAAGATATCATTGAGGCTTCATCAATAATTAAACATATTTTCTGATTTTTTTTCAATAATTTTAGTAAATAATTGTTTCCTAATGTCTTTTGCAATGAAATCAACTATTTTCATTGCAGTTTTATTTGACTGCAATCCTATTCCCAGATCTACTCAATTTTTAATTTGCAATTGTATCTCACCTTCTACGTCAGAAAATGGTTTTGCTCTTTGGGCCAGGTCATAAAGTATATTGAATACTCGACAAGTACTACCTAAATATTTTTCTGTCATCTTGTCCAGTCATTTATTAATTGCATTCTGCTCACACTACTTAAACTTCTCTGTGCAGGAGATGTGAGCTTTGGATAAGAAGTGCTCTTTCATCTTTTCCCTAAGAGAGGCCTGATGTACCTCTTTATTTTTCCCCGCAGCCTCTAGTTTGAAATGTTTCCATTCCTTAGCTTGCCTGTCAATGCTTTTTTCTGCTGCTCTAATGTCAAATTTTTTGCAATACTTGCAACCTATTTTTTTTAAACTGTCAGAGTATATTCATGAACTGGAGTAGAGCTTAGTAACAAGGTCAGCCAATGAGAGCTGAATTGAGGGCTGAAATTTAGAGAGAATCTGGGTTTATCAGGTTTATCTCTGTTCTGTGCTCAGCTCTAAAGTGAAAGAGAAACTAACTTGCTTGCTGAAAACTAGAGTTCTGTTCTGAATCTGTAACATGTCTGCTTCTGTTTGAGTTTGCTCCATGCTGGAGAAATCTACAACTGGTATTGTAAAATTTACTTCATATGTTTACAAAGAAGTTAAATGAAGCCTCAGCCATCTGTGTTTACTTTTCTGGCACTGAATTTATGCTGCAATATTCTGGACAGAAACTGCCAGTCCATCCCTAAAATTGGTATACTGCTGCAATGTCTAGCAGTCAGAGAGATTATTTGCAATGTCTGAGTTATTGGAAGTACTTCTGTGCTTGTGCTGCTTTCTCCAAGCTGGAGTGGTTGAGGTTGTTGTGACTCTTCCACTCCTGTTTCCAATCTTGTTTTCTTACTGAAGAAATTGGCCAAACTATGTTGCCTTTTCATCCTGTTAGGCTACTGCGAAAAAATAAATAAAACAATGATGTACTTTGGACTCGATTGTGGTTATAAGTTGAGGACTATAGGTAACAGAAGGATTCTTTTTTCACCCAACATTGTACAGTCTGTTTTCATCCATTGCTATGGACAATTTGTAATGTACAAATGGTACAGGGTTTCCTGCCTGAGCAGGAGATTGGACTCCATGATCCCTTCTGTTGGAAATAACTCCAGCCAACAAGAACTTGGATCGGTGAAAACACAGAGATCTTATTTTAAGCTTAAATCAAAGCATAAAAGAAAAAGAGCTATTTGCAAAGAGCAGTAGGATCTCAGCTGACCTCAATGTGAAGTTTGAGCCAAGAACCACACCTTTAGATTCCAAAAACAATACATTTTATACATTTCATTTCTATTACTACGCCCCTCTCCTCTCTTGAGACTCATTCCCTCCCCCTCTTTAGACCCATTGGATATGCCCTCAGGGGTTGCAGCTAATCCTAGGGGCCAGTGGTTGGTTTCAAAGTAGTTTACCATTGGTTCAATAAGCGTAGGTTGGTGGGCGTGCTTTGCGCATGAAAGTATACTTTGCACACATGCATGTGCCAAACATATGCTTTGCGCATGCGCAGAGGCTTTCCTACTCACCTCCTGCAATCCTGCACTCCCCCTGTAGCTTCACCAGCTGACACATGCCAATCTGCTGTGCCGTGCAAAGCAGCTGCACTTTAAAAGCAGGGAATAAAGGTCAGTATGGGAGCCTGGGTGGGCAGGCTGGCCCAGCAGCAGCTCATCAGAGATAACCAGTTTGATCTCCACTGATTTTTGGCACTACCAGTACATAGTTGAATGTGCTGACAACAAAATCACACAAAAATTATCAATGGAAATCAAATTTAGCAACCCATGGAGGTCTGGATTTGGAGTTACACTCAAAATTAAAGTGGAAAAAAACACTACAGGCTGATCCAACTTTGATGAAATGTCCTTAAAACAAGTCAAAATGAGGCTCAGTAGTGTGTGTGTGACCTCCATGTGCCTGTATGATCTCCCTACAATGCCTGGGCATGCTCCTGATGAGCTGGCGGATGGTCTCCTGAGGGATCTCCTCCCACACCTGGACTAAAGCATCACCCAACTCCTGGACAGTCTGTGGTGCAACGTGACATTGGTGGATGGAACGAGACATGATGTCCCAGATGTGCTCAATTGGATTCAAGTCTGGGGAATGGACAGGCCAGTCCATAGTATCAATGCCTTCATCTTGCAGGAACTGCTGACACACTCCAGCCACATGAGGTCTAGCATTGTCTTGCTTTAGGAGGAACCCAGGGCCAACCGCACCAGCGTATGGTCTCACAAGGGGTCTGAGGATCTCATCTCAGTACCTAACGGCAGTCAGGCTACCTCTGGCGAGCACATGGAGGGCTGTGCGGCCCCTAAAGAAATGCCACTCCACACCATTACTGATCCACTGCCAAACCAGTCATGCTGGAGGATGTTGCAGACAGCAAAATGCAGGCAGTGTCTCCAGACCCTGTCACGTCTGTCACATGTGCTCAGTGTGAACCTGCTTTCATCTGTGAAGAGCACAGGGCGCCAATGGCGAATTTGCCAATCTTGGTGTTCTCTGGCAAATGCCAAACATCCTGCACAGCATTGGGCTGTAAGCAGAACCCCCACCTGTGGACGCCGGGCCCTCATACCACCCTCATGGAGTCTGTTTCTGACCATTTGAGCAGCCACATGCACATTTGTGGCCTGCCAGAGGTCATTTTGAAGGGCTCTGGCAGTGCTCCTCCTGTCCCTCCTTGCACAAAGGTGGAGGTAGCAGTCCTGATGCTGGGTTGTTGCCCTCCTACGCCTCCTCCACATCTCCTGATGTACTGGCCTGTCTCCTGGTAGCACCTCCATGCTCTGGACACTACGCTGACAGACACAACAAACCTTCTTGCCACAGCTTGCATTGATGTGCAATCCTGGATAAGCTGCACTACCTGAGCCACTTGTGTGGGTTGTAGATTCCGTCTCATGTTACCACTAGAGTGAAAGCACCGCCAACATTCAAAAGTGACCAAACCATCAGCCAGAAAGCATAGGAACTGAGAAGTGGTCTATGGTCACACCTGCAGAACCACTCCTTTATTGGGGATGCCTTGCTAACTGCCTACGCTTTCCACCTGTTGTCTATTCCATTTGCACAACAGCATGTGAAATTGATTGTCAATCAGTGTTGCTACCTAAGTGGACAGTTTGATTTCACAGAAGTGTGATTGACCTGGAGTTACATTGTGTTGTTTAAGTGTTCCCTTTATTTTTTTGAGCAGTATATTTATTGGTCATAGTAGATTACCTCACAGGGTGAGTTGAAGCTTTTCCCTTTAGTAATGCTACAGCAACAGTGGTGTCAAGAGTATTGTTAGATCAAATTAATATTGGAAATATATACTATGGACTAAATGTCTTTCTTTAAGTCCTATTGAGAATACAAACTCAACCTAGAAAAGATGTGGGAATATCACCATTTGAAATGTTTGGGATACCATATATGGGGAGGGAAGGTCTACCAAGAATTGTATTAAAAGACAAAATGATCAGAAAATATGTTCAAGAACTGTCCAGATGTTTTTCTCTTTTATGACAGAAGGGCATTCTTCCACAAACATCATCCTTGAACTTTGCTGTGCATCATTACAAAGCTGGACAGTGGATACTAATAAAAGCCTGGAGGGACGAAAAACTGACTCCAACTTGGGAAGGACCATTTTTCATATTGCTAACAACTGAAACAGCAGTGCAAACACAGGAAAGAGGGTGGACCCATTATTTGAAGGTGAAAGGGCCCATGCCAGCCCCAAAGGCGTGGAAAGTGGAATCTCACCAAGGAGATCCACTGAAGCTGACAATCCGAAAAACTGAATGGACTGGTGGACAATCCTTTTACCTGTAGGAGGGGTAATATTCACTATTGGATTAACTTTTGTGTTTTTCTATTCAGAGCAGAATGGTTGCCTATGCTCTTTCCTCAGCTGAAGGAGACTATAACTGAGCAGATGCCATTGTGCACCCTCCCAGATGTGTTGGTTTTGTAATTGTGTTTGTGGATGTTGTTGTTGTTCTCATTGCATTAATTGTGGATGTTTTATTGGGTGTAAGATAGAGTGTGTTATGAGAAAAAGAAGAATGATGAAAGAGTAGCAGTAGGAGACATGAGTTGCTTGACTGTATGGAATAACAACAGTTGGTGGAGAGGAAATGGAACCTCAGAAAAGGAAGTATTAAGTGAAATAACTGAAATGGCTTATCTGAAGGATCTCAAAAGTGACACTCTAAACTGGGTAGCTCTGGAAGGTATGAATGCCTATGGATACCTATCTTCCTATCTGGAAGGTATGTGGAAAGTATGCCTATGGATATCTATCTAAAAGGTATGGATTTTGTATATTGGAAATAATCAAGCCAAGACTTTACCTCCTCCCCATTAGACCAGTGGTTCCCAACCAGTGGGCCAGGGACTACTGGTGGTCCGCAAGAAAATTTTGATGGTCTTCAGAGAAATGTCACCCACAAAGCAATTAATCCAGGCTGCATGGGAACACAAGGCTGCGCCATCCCCATGGCCTGCAGGAACACAAGGCTTGCGTCGCTTGCACTGTGAACAACATGAGGTAGCGAGGGGAGAGGGGAAAGGGCAGAGGAGGGGAACTTGCTCTACTTGCCCCATGTGCCTCGCCTGGCCATCAGGCTGCTCCTTTCTGTTTCTTTCTTCTTTTGCTTTTGGCTGCATGCAAGGAAAGTAGCAAATGTCTTTCTTTCTCTCCCCCAAACTCCAGCAGAAATGAGTCTTTGGGACCTTGCAAGACATCCTGCTCCAAGAAGCTGCACCAGCATGACAAGTCTCACAAAGACTCATTTCTGGTGGAGTTTGGGGGAGAGAAAGACTGTTGCTGCTTCTGCTGCTTTCCTTGCGTGCAGCCAAAAGTCTCTCTCTCTCTCTCCCAAGAACGGAGCTGGAGATGGTATCCTGCAATCTCAAATAAATAAATAAATGATCAATCAGTAGGAAAACAGGGTGAGGAATTTTCCTGCAGACTTTTTTTTTTTGCATTTTCCCAGGGTCTTTGCTGCTTTCTGCAGAAACCCTGGGAAAACATCAGCAAGCCACCGTCAGTCAAAATTCATATTAGTGGTCCACGGGATTTAAAATTATGAGTTTGGTGGTCCCTGAGGTCCAAAAGGTTGGTGACCCCTGCATTAGACAAAAACAACTGTTTTGTATGATGATCTAGATAATCAGGTCAGAACAAAAAGAGCTGTACAACCAAGTGATATAAAAATTGGAAACTGGAAGGAATTAGCCAAATCTTGGGATTCCTGGCTCTGATGATGTTACCATGTTTGATTCCTTTCATACAATAAAAAGAACTATGAGCAGTATGACTATAATAACTACATCAATAGAGAGTAGTAGAGTACTCTTTATTTCATTACTCTATCAATAGTAATGAAAATAGGCAGGCAAAAGTTAGAAACAGAAGATCCGGAATACAAAAACTTTCACCTGAAATAAAGGGGTGGGAAATTGTGAACTGTTATGAGTATAAAAGAGTAATTGAGATAGAAAAAGAAAAGGGTAGATTCAAGAGAAAAATATTATAAGTTACTCTTTTATAATAGAATTTTGCGTAGTTTAAGTATGGTTATGCTAGAAGATTCCTCTTTACTCTTTCTGTTGCATATAAAACCCCCGACCCTAAAACCCAAAATGTGTTCAGTTACAAGTACATGATGCATTGTTACAATCTTCTTGGAAAACAGGAAAATCTGCCTAGGGCTAGGCAACGTAAGTAAGATAAAGGACATCCTCTCAAGGTAAAGCCCAGCAATGAAACAAGGTAAGACACGGAGGCACAGAGAACAATGTCATGTTGACCCTTAAGCCTATAGTTTAGCTCATCTTATAATAAGGGGGTGTGGGGTGGGCCTCTTAGGCATGGCATGTTCTGTGCAGTGGTATAAATGTATTGTTTGAATATGGAATTTTGCTCTTCTTGTGCCCAATCCACTTTGGAAGGGTCTTGAAGACTTGTTTGCAAATGCTTTCTTTTTTTAAATAAACCTTTGAATTGTGAACCAGACCTGTTTCTGTATTGTGAGTATTAAATAATTCAGGTCTTACATCTCACAATCTTGGCACCCCAATGTGGGGCTCAAGGACCTCTTTTGGGGTTCCCTTCAGTAATTCTGGGGGTGCACCAGTTGATTTCAACTGCCTAGAGCAGGGGTCACCAATAATTCGGGTCTTACATGTCACACATTGATCTAGTGTTGGCCAAGAACTGTGCTGAATTCAAATTATGGTCTGTTATTAAAACCAAATCTGTTTGCTGCATCAAAATTGCTTCATATTTCAGAATTCTCGAGTCAGTTAATCATCACACTGCTTTTTGCTGGAGAATGGTTCTGACTTGATGTAGGATGCTCACAATGAGCGCATCCCCGAAGATCAATTTTCTACTTTCTTGAACCAGCATTGCAGTAGCAGCAATCACTTGAATACATACTGGCCATCCCCTTATAACTGGATCCATTATTTTTGACAGGAAAGCCACAGGCTTCCTTGTCCTGCCTAGTCCTGAGCCAACACCTCTTGCGCAATTTCATTCTCTGTGTTTACAAAGAGATGGAATGGTTTTTCCAAATTTGGCAGACTTAATAGAGGAAACTTGGTTAAAGTTTTTTTTCAAGTTTTTAAAGCTTCCCCTTTCGTGTCCCTCCCATTTCAAATTCCAAGGTTCAGATTCAATTAACTTTGCTTTCCTTTTTCCTCTGAGGTCAAAACCTTAATAGGAATCATCTCTATTAGCCCAAATTCAAATTTCAATTGAAGATCTGCCAGGGTATCTCTTCCCAACAAGTTAACGCCTACTTCTGGTATATATAATATTTCTACCTCTATCTTTTTATTTTGTCCTTTTATTCCCAATTGGAGAGGCATTGAGTACTTCAAAAGACTCTAATACTTTGTCCACTTAATCTCATTCCTGCAGTTACTGAAATTGAAGTTCTAGCTGCCTCGGTGTCAGTTAAAAACACTATTTCCTCTTCCTTAGGTCCCACTACTAAATTTATCAAGGGCCCTCCAGGGGACCCAAAAAGAAATCACCCCTGACATGCCTAATATTGGCTTTCATCTTCTATCATCATATTGTACACTTGTGTCTCCCTTCTTTGGATCAGGCAGTCTTTTCCGAAATGTCCAGGCTGGCCACGCCCAAAACATCTTCTTTATCTTCCCTGCCCATACCACCATATCCTCTTCCCCTTATCACTCCCTGGTTCCATCCTCTCATTCCCTCATTTCTATTGCCCCCACTTTCTCTAACTCCTTCTTCTCATAACATTAAACATTTGATTCCTCCTCCCACTGCCATCCTGGCTTCCAAGTGAGCATAAATCTGTGTAGATCAACTTAAAGGCAGCTTTCTAGCTAGCTAGACCAAAAGTCCATCTCTTCTTTCTGTTGTTTTCTCTTCCCATCTATAAACAAATTAATCCTTCCCCCAAGGGAACATTTATCAATTCAAGTCTAACCCTAGGCTATAACACAACTACCACAACACAATAATGTTCAAGATCCAATCCTCCCTATAAATCTCCTTCTTTTATCCATGAACGATAGCATTTTAAACAAAAATGCCACTGGCTGTCTTTTTTCCTTCCCACTTCTGTGTTAAAATCCTTGTGCATGTAACACTAGGCTTTTCTTCTAGTAGTTTTGCATACAAGTCTTTATTCAAAATAGCATAGACTATTTACAACCTACGATATCTAGGCAATCCTATACATTTTCTCTCTCTTTCTACATATTGTAATTTCATCTCTGTAACAATTCCTAAAAGGGCAACAACCTGTGTTGCTAACAAACAAACCAATAAACAAATGAGGTATTTTGAGTCAATGCTCTGAAATATATTTGGGTCAAACTTTAGTGTCAATTCTCTGTTTTTAGTAAAATATGGGCTAGATTCAGATTCTATTCAGATGGAAAAACATTTATAAATGTCAGCAAAATATTTCAAAATCATTTCCTTTAGATAGGTTTAATTAAGCATTTTAAACCTCAAAAATTTCCAGAATAAGAAAAAAAAATTGTATTCAGAGCAGAAAAAGAAAATATATCTGCATAGCTTTTATATGCAGATGAAAGAGACCAAAACAGTGAAAGGCAAGGCTGCAGGAACAAGCCACCCATTTTGCTCTGCCTTTCCCTCAGACAGAGAGAGAGAGAGGGAAAAATGGTTAAAAGGGACAGCCACTCTTTTTCCTGCTTCTCTCTCTCCCTCAAGGCAGAGAGTCCTTGAATAACAACAGAGTGGGGGATGTTTGAAAGACTACACAGAAATCTCACTTCTTTCTCCACTCAGTAGCCTTTTAACAAAATAATTTTCTCTCCTTCTCTCTAGCTTTAGTAAATCACACATATTTCCCTCCCCCTTCCTCAAATTTCTCTCACCCATTCTCCATGGGATCTTCTCAATTCTTTTCCTTGCAACTTACCGTTTCTTTATATAAAAGAGAATCAAAGTACATCCACACCAGCTTTTACCTTCAAGATACTCACATTTGCACTACAATCAGACTGCTTCTGTAAATCAATTTCACTTGCAAAATTCCATTTTATGCATTCTCCATGCAAAACTTATTTAATTTGCCGGCCAAACATATCACAATCTATTCAATTGCATTCAATTCTACATGCTATTATTATAAGTGCACATCTAAGAATTTTAACAAAATCACATCAAATTGATCACATCAAATTATCTGAGTCTTCCCATTTAGACAGGCAAAGCCTTTTTATTACCTGCTAAACCCCAAGTGGGAAGAATAATAAACTTTTCTTCTTTACTCTTAGTTCTTTCCTAGTTTTCTGGCTCTTTTGAGAATAGTAAATTCTCAAGATCTTTATAACACTGCAGTATTTCTTTTCTTCTACTCCTCCCTAGCACACATAACAGCATAAATTAACCATATCTTCTTTGGACAGCCCCAACGTCTAAGTATTTTTCCCTAAAGGATTAGTCAGGTCTATTTATAATTTGGGATTCTGCCTAATTGTTATAGTGAACTTCTCACTTTTACTCGAAGTTACACCCATTGTTCTATCTCCTTAAGTAATAAACTGTTACTACCTGTCTCTGCCCTGGGCATGTTCTGTCTCTTCTCTTTCTATCTTGAATCTCCCAGCAATTGCAATTGCTGGCTTATTTTTAAAGATCAAGATCTATAGAGACCTTTGTTCACACATTGTTTGCCAGGGCTCTCATGAGCAAGTTAGAACTCCACTTTTCTTTCATTCATTTCTCCTGGGATCAACCAGATTGCCCATGGTTAGTTACCAGACTGGAGTAATCCTTACCAACTTGATCTAGTGAGACCTTTATTACACCTTTTGGATGTGGGTCCCCTCTCAAGGCATCCTTTACGACAGCCCAAGGACTGCTAGGGATTTTTTTCCACATACCTCTCACACAGGTATCTGATTCTCACCATCTTACCTAACCCCACCCCAACCACCTTTGAGTAGTGTGTTCTTATTTTACCAGAACTACTTACTCCTAGGTTCGTGCATGGAGTTGCTCGGTTGCTTCCAGCAATCCCATAAACCTGGTCCCATCCTTCCCTTTCCGTTTTTAATGGACCTCTATTTAAAACGTGGGTCTGTGTCTTGTTCTGTGCTCCTAAACATCCAAATTGATTGTGGACCATTGAAATCAACTGGGCATACTGTCCTCACCCAATTCTGCTGTCCAGGGCATCAGAAGAGAATGACAGGTGCCCGCATTCTCCACCAATTTGTTGGAAATAACTCCAGTCAACAAGAACTTGGATCGGTGAAAACACAGAGATTTTATTTCAAGCTTAAATCAAAGTATAAAAGAAAAAGCTATTTGCAAAGAGCAGTAGGATCAAAGCTGACCTCAACATGAAGTTTGAGCCAAGAACCACACCTCTAGATTCCAAAAACAGTACATTTTATACATTTCATTTCTATCACCATGCCCCTTTCCTTGCCTCTTGAAACTCATTCCCTCTCCTCTTTAGATTCATTGGATATGCCCTCAGAGGTTGCAGCTAATCCTAGGGTGTCTCTATGGAAAATTATCTCCTTTTATTTTCTCATATTACTTTCTCTGTACCCCTCCATACCTATTCATTTGGCATTAACTTATGAAGTTTTCTGTCTATGTGGCATCTCTCCTTGGTGTTAAGGAATGTACTTTCAGCATCCACTCATCAGGGCCGCTATCTAAGTTTTGAAGATACAATTTTAAAAGTTCAACATAAACTATCATTTTTCTAAAGAGATTATAACTACCCCCTCCAAAACCTAATAATGATATAAAAATATAAAAAGGCATAATAATGGAATATAAAAAATATATAATAAAGCAGATACAGGGAGATATGTTTTTCTAGACATTTAAGCATGTTATATACCATTTTATTTTTGAATTCTCTTATTCCTTACACTTCCAACTCTGGATCTACTGTTGGGCTCATTCCTCATGTCTTCTAGTCCAACTCCCTTCTCAAGCAGGAGACTCTTACAGAATTACAAAATAACACAGTTGGATGGAACTCAGAGGTTTTCTAATCCAATTCCCATTTCAGACTAATAGCTGTCCAGTCTCTTATTGAAACCCTCCAGTGATGGAGCATTTTTCACTGATTACCAAGCCAGGTCAACCACCAGCGGGTGTGTAAAAATAAGACAAATAACTTTCTGATCAAAGCCCCTGGCCCCACCCTCTTCACCGTGGTGAAGTGAAGCACCACAGTTGTGAAATGAGTGACATGGTTGTTAAGAATGCTGTGATAGCCATAAATGTGAGGTCATAAGTGCAAGGACTGGTCATAAGTGTGAGGATCATAATTCACTTTTTCAGCCCTCTGAATAGTCGGTATGTATAGTGTAGGGCAATGAAGTAGGGTTGTGTCCAACCGGATTTTCTAAAACACCCCAAAACAGCCTAACTTTATTTGGGAAGAGAAAAGATATCTGAATTTCAGTTATTTTAAAATAATCCAGGTAGCTTTTCTTCCCTGGCCCAATTTCCACCTGTCAAATGGACTCTGTTTGAAGGGGTGGGTCATGGGTGTGTGTGGGAGAAGCCCAGCTGTCCTTACATCAGATCAGCCTGTATAGGCTCCAATTCCTCCCCTTTCCTTATTTTAACAGATTAACAAATGGACCTTGTAGGTCATCTAGTTCAACCCCCCCACCCAATCAGGAGACCCCACACCATTTCTGTACCCAACTATACACCATGTAAATAGTGATTTTTTAAATTAATTTAATTTTTAAAATTTATTTTTAAAAATTTCTTATTTTTTTAAAAAAAGAACAAGTTACCCAAGGCAGGCAGATCACGTGGGGGGCTTGCAGGCAAATCAGAACAACAGTGTTGGGCTGGGTCATGCAAAGCAAGGCAGCAGGTAAGCTGAAGGCAAATTTTTAGAAATATTATTTTCCTTCCACAGGGACTGCCAGGAAGGCCACAGGGAAGGGAGTAGGGAAGATGGCTTGCTTTCCCTGGTAACTGCCAGGAAGGCCACAGGGAAGGGAGTAGGGAAGATAGCTTGCTTTCCCTGGTAACGGTGGTGGCTGCAAATAGACTGGCCTGGTTGAGTCAACCGCCTGGGACTTGAGGTAGTGACACCTGTTAGGAATGTAAGTCACCTAACTGTTATTTGAGTTGGAAGTATATAAACAAGGATAGACATTTTAATACTATACCTTTAAGAGAATGCTAAAACTGTAATTGGGTATGGTTCTGCAAATGGCCATAAGATGGAGCCAGAAACCTGGGTTGTTTAGTCTCAGTGAAGTGAGTGAGTATCTGTTTCCTTCTGTTGGAGAGTATTGCCATTCTTCCTAATAACTATTGCTGATCGTTGATGTAAGTCTGTTACTGAACTGTTTTTTGATACTGGACTTTGATATTTGGATTATCCCTGAACTGAAAACTGACTGTTTACCTGTGAATGACTTGGACTGCTTATCTTGGACTGTGCTTAAACGTTTTTTGGAAGTAAAAACCTACATTTACTGTACAGTGTATCTGTGTGCTGTGTGTGTGTCATTCAACTCTATTCTCACTACGTCTTCCTGTATGCACTCATTCTCCTAACGGGGAATTACCTCAACACTGGTTATGGGCCCAGGTCATACCAGGCTCAGATAACTGAGAATTAGTGTGAATGCACAGTACTGTATACAGACAGCTGTTTACTGTTAAATTGTGGGTTACTATCCTGGTAAAGATGGCACAAGACACTTCAACAAGTCTATCACTGATAACCTGGTTGGATGGAACAAACTATGTTTCCTGGTCTATGAAGTGCAGTCTACTTCTGCATAGAGAAGGGTTATGGAATGTAGTTCAAGACCCACCGGATGTAAATGTTTGGGATCCAGCTAATGAGGATGATGCCAAGAAGCTTGCTGACTTTAAACAGAATGAACGAGCTCTTTGTATAATTAGACTAACACTGACTGACCAGCAGCTAGTCCATATTCGTGGAGACGAGTCTGCTGCTAAGTGTTGGGAGAATTTGAAGAGAATCTATGTTCATGACAATGTAGGTGCACACATACATCTTACACATAAACAGTTTAGAGCACGTCTTCTGAAAGGTGAAGATATGTTGGCTCATTTAAACTTCATGAAAAGAACTTTTCAAGAGCTACATGAAAAGGAACTGATATTTTCAGAGCTGCATCAAGTTTACATCATTCTTTCCTCATTGGATGAAAGTTATGATGATTACGTATCTTCACTAGAAGCCCTAACCAAAGATGAACTAACATTGACTGACATAACTGGAAGGTTGTTAGAAGAAGCAAGAAGATGACTGGATAGGGACCAACTGAGAAAGGAACAACCACAAGAAGAGGACTTGTCTTCAACTGCCTATACTGTTAGGAAATGTTTTTCTTATGGGGCTAGGGGATATATAGCTAGATTCTGTAAGAAAGGAAAACAACAGAATACTGGTAATCACCAGAAGGCTAAGAAGAATGTTAGTTTAGTTATGTCTAGCAATTCAACTGTAAACCATGATTTGTGGGTTGTTGATAGTGGAGCATCGCAGTGCATTACTAAAGATAGAAAGAGGTTTGTAAAGATGTCCATGAGTAAGCAACATGTATCATTGGAAAATGGATGGAAGATGAAGGCTTCTGGTGAAGGTACTGCATATTGTTCTTGTATAAACAAACATTTAATTATGTTATATGTACCTAAACTAAAATTTAATTTGTTATCTGTAAGGGCTTTAATTAATATTGGTTATGTAGTAACCTTTAGGGGAGATAAATGTATAATAGAGAAAGAGGGTAAAATTGTTACTGCTACTTTAGACAATGATTTATATGTGATACATGATGACCAGTTGAACATGGCTAACTCCGTTTATAATAATGTTAAGCCGCATGATGAATGTATACATTTACTGCATAGACGTCTAGGGCACATTAATTTCAAAACGCTCAAACAAACTGTTGAATTGTCAGAGGGAGTAAAATTGAAACCCTGTAGCAAGTATTTAAACTGTAACGCTTGTAGTCAGGAGAAAAGTAAGGTTACTCCTGCAAACAGACTAAATTGGTTTAAGACCAGAGAACCTTTAGAGGTTGTTTTTGCTGACATAATTGGTCCTAAGAAACCTAGTTTGGGAGGTGCCTGCTATATTTTGAGTATTATGGATCATTACTCACGGTACGGTTTCTGCTATCTCATGAAAAACAAAACAGAAACATTCCAACATTTCTTTAACTGGCTAAGGTTTGCAGAAAGAAAAATGAAAAGTAAAGTAATTACTTTAGTTACTGATAATGGGATTGAGTTTGTTAACAAAAGATTCCAAACTATGTTGAAATTGGCTGGTGTTGAGCATAAACGTTGTGCACCTTACAGACCACAACATAACTCGTTTGTAGAACGAAGAGGGCAAACATTACAAGCCATGGCTCGCACTGTTATCTGACTCAGGTTTGCCTGAAACACTGTGGGGTGAGGCTAATGTGTAGCAACCATGTTTTAAACAATGTAGTTAATACAACAACTGGACAATTGCCATTCACTTGTTGGCATGGCAGAAAACCAAATTTAAGTTACCTACACACATTTGGAGCTCCAGCATGGGTGCATATTCCCTCACAAGTAAGACTGAAAGGGCAACATAGAGCTAAGAAATTATTTTTTGTGGGTTAGATCATTTAGATTTTGGGATCAAGGCACAGCTCATGTTTATTGTAGTGCTAGTGCAAAATTTCTAGAGTACGTTGGGTGGGATAAACTGGAACAGGAATCCAGCAATGATATTATTATTGACACCCAAATAGTCCCTAAAGATGATATCAGTAAACAACAAATAGCCATTAAAGAGGAAGAACAGGAGGAAGTAGAAGAATAGGCACACAATTGTAGTTTATCTTATCTCAGTAATCGGTCAAGGCCAGATATAGCATACAGTGTTAATCAATCAGCGAGATTTAATGCTGAGCCGACTGAAAGGCACTGGCAAGCTGCTAAATGTGTGTTAAGATATCTGAAACAAACAATGCATTATGCATGTAGTATTATTGGGAAAGGCATTGATTGGATGGAGATCTATTAGACAGAAACATCTAAGTTTGTCAACAATGGAGGCTGAATTCTCATGCTTGTCTTTACTATGTACAGATTCAGTTTTGTATAAGCAACTACTAATTGACATGGGAATTGATGTAACAGATTCTATTATTGTTTACGATGATAACCAATCAGCAATACAGATGGCTTCAAATATTGCTGTTAAAACAAGAACAAAACACACAGATTTAAGATATTTAAATGTGAGACAATGTATGCAAAGTAAAATGATTATGCTAGAATACTGTATGTATGAAAACAATATAGCAAAGGAGCTAGCAGTGGCCAGCAGAGCTAGCTAAGCAAGGCCACGGATGGGGGGGCAAATTGGTAGCTAGGCCATGCACCATGTGTGATGGAGATGCTGCAGTGGAGCTAGCAGCCGCTGGCGGAACTAGCCAGGCAAGGCTGAGGACTTGTGGGCAGATTGGTAGCTAGGCTGCACCACATGCGATTTAGACGCGGCCACAGTGGTGGCAGAGCTAGCGGTGGCCAGAAGAGCTAGCCAGGCAAGGCTGGGGATGTGGGGGCAGATTGGTAGCCAGGCCATGTGCCACATGCGATGAAGATGAGGTGGCAGTGGCAGAGTTAGAGGTGGTCAGCAGAGCTAGGCAATGCTGGGGATGGGGGGGCAGCACAGCGGTAGTTGCCTAAGCTGGTTCGGGAGTCGACTCAACCAGGGCTTGCTTGCAGGCTCACCTGGAGATCAGGGCCATGGTAGAAGGCAGGCAGCAATGGCAGGCAGTCATGCAGCAATGTTATGGCAGTAGAAGTCAGGTTAGCAATGGTGCAGGCGAGCGGGCAAGATGAGGAGTGACTGGGTGGGAAGGGGCAGGGCCAGCCGGTGATGTGATTTATCGGTTCTCTGAATTATACAAAATCAAACAACTGGTTCACCTGAACTGGTTCGAACCAGCTGAATCTCACACCTGAATCTTCCTGACTGCTGGACATTGCAGCAGTACACCAACTTTAAGGAGAAATATGATGGGACTGGAAGTTTCCAAAAAAATAGTTAGGTTGCAAGTATTGCAAAAAAATTGATATTACAACAAAAGAAAAAAGTGTTCACATACCAAAGGAATGGAAACATTTCCAATATGAAGCAGCATAGAAGAATAAAGAGGTGCAACAAACGTTTCTTATTTTAAAAAATGAAACAGCATTTCTCATCTAAAACACAACCTTTGCACAGAAAAGTTAAAGCAATGTGAGCAGGATAAGTAAAGGGCTAAGTAAAGGACTGGACAAGATGACTGAAAAATATTTATCTACTATATAACATATGATGTTACAGTATTTGTGAGCTCATCTAGGTCTGCAGAGGTATCTTCAAAAACATTCCAATCAGTGCAATCAAGGCGGGCCTGGAGTTCCAGCTTTGCCTCATCGGACCAAGTCTACACTGATTTAATTATTGGTTTAATGGTTTTAAGTCTTTGTCTGTAGGCAGGTACAAGGTGCAGTGGACAGAGTGTCCCACAGCTGCTCATGGTAAAAACCTATAAGCATCTTTTACTCTTGTGTAGCAGTGGTCTAAAGTATTTTTGCCTCTGGCGGGACAATTTACATGCTGGAAATATTTTGGGAGCTTTTTCCTTAAGTTTGCTTGATTGAAATTTCCTAAAATGATGGGAAGGGAACCTGAGTTTTTGGCTTCAGCCTCCATAATTTGATCAGCAAGAGTTTATAATGCCTTGTTTACACAGGCTTGTGGAGGAACATACTGCTATTAGGAGAAATGAGGAGAACTCAAGTGGAGAGTAAAATGGCTTGCAGTTCATCACAAAACTTATATACAATATTATAGTTATATCCTGAGACCAGCTGTTGTTGATATATAAACATAATCCTCCACCCTTTGTTTTACTTGATGTTTCTTCAATTCTGTCTGATCTAAATGTCTGAAATCCTGGGATGCATATGGTGTTGTCCCCATGAATTTGTTAATTAAGCCAGATTTCAGGAAAACAAAGAACAGTTGAATTATGAAAATCAGAATTCCATCTATTTCAGAGATGAATTTCATCCATCTAGTTAGCCAGTGAGCATAAATTAGTCAGAAAGCTTGAAGGGAGAGGAGTTTTTCCCCCCCTATTCCTTAGTCTGTTTAAAATTCCCACTTGTTACTTCGTCTCCTCTTCCGGCGTGGTTGCTTCTTTGCTTTCTTTGTTGTAATCCATAGCAATAGGGAATTGGTTAGAATCTCCTCTGCGTTTGCAAAGACAGGTGGGGGTGGGGAATCAGAAAGCTGCTCCTTAAGGAAACATTGCCTAATTCTTGGCAGATAGTCTTGTATGAAATCTGTAGTGAATTGCAGATAATAAGGAATAAAAAAAGCATTAGAGAGCATTTCGGCTGGCATCTCTTGACTCTGAGCCTCCTCAGGGCGAAGCCCCGCAGCTGTAGGTATAAAAGTGGCCTCTGGCACAGATCTTACTCTACTGGGGGATTCTCTCCCTAGTCCAGATCTTACTCTACTGGAGGATTGTCTCCCCAGTCCAGCTGCCATAAGTCCTTCTGATTGCTCAGAAATAGAATCAGCAGTCTCTGCCATAATTTAGAGGTTTTCCTGCAAATCTTGATTAACTGAGCCACTTGGTGACAAGGCTGTCAAGGAACATCTAGTATTTGCTAATTGGTCTTGCTGCATGGCTTCATGAGGAATCTGCGGAGAGATGGCACTACTGTCAGTCATCTTGGATCCCCTCAACACCTTGTCGAATTCTTTATCCAAGGCCTTCTGTCTGCACCTGGCCTGTCTTTCCTCTGCCCTAGAATGTTTTTTAGGGGCTAGGGCCCTGGCTCTAATTCTGGCTGCTGCCTCTAAGCCAGCAGACCTGGACATGGCTGAACCTCTGACAGCTCTCTCTCTGGTCTGCTGAGGTGCTGACAATTCCTGATCAGCTCCCCTGGCCACCACCTTTTGCGCGCTAAAAGCAACTGTCAGTGACAGAGAGGAAAAATACTTTAAAAATAAAATGAATTTTTTTAAAACCAAAGGCTAACTGTGATGGCTAAAGCAGCTGTCCACCATTTCAGGAGGCAAATGTGACCAAGAAGCTGGTAATTATCTCAGTGAGGCTCCCCTAGTGAGGCAGTTCAAAAAGCCAAAAGGAAAAAAGACCAGACCTTTTAAAACTGTAACAAGCCCTGACGGATCAGTGACTTGTGAGCCAAAGCGCTGGCTGCACCGCAATTAAAAAGAGGCAGACTTAAGCGTCTCACCACTGCCACATTGCTTTGGAGGCTGTCAAGAGAACTGAACCTAATATCCAGGTCACAAACCCCTCAAAATTACACAAGCCTGGTCAAAAGCAGGACTTGCCACCAAGACTGAAATAGCCGCTGTTAAATTAGGCTGTCTAATGTGACTCATGGCTGTCGTGGCTGTCAAAAGGCAAGGAAAAAGGTTAAAGACAGACCGAAGAATCCCACAGGCTCCTGGGGCACTCACAGTCCACAATCCACACCAAGAACACAATGAACACGTGGGCCAAAAATGGGAATCAAAAAGTAAAAATGTAAAAGGGAAAAAACGTGCAAAAAACAAAAAGCGGCTGAACCAACGAAGCTGGACAGCTGTCAAACTTTTCCACTAAGCTAAATGATGAGAGGAATCCAGGGAGTACAATAATTCTTCAATAAAGTCAAATAATTCAGAGCCCTTTTGGGGTGGTTTGAATGAGCTGAGACCGAGTGAAGAACTGGGGACCGTTACCGGGGGGGGGGGGGGATGTCCTCAGAATTCAACTTGGTTTGTAGAGCAACGAGGCTAGAGACAACCCAGCCTGGATTTGGCTCAGTGGAGAAAGACACTGGATTCATGGAAGTTGCTTGGAAAGATTTAATGGTGGACAGGATCATATGTCTTGGAGCTCCTGAATGAAAAGGGAAGTGATGCTTGGTTTTATGCCCTCTCTAAGCTTTGAACTTCCTGAGGCACAGGAAGAGTATCCTGATTGGATGCTGTCAGGGGTTATAGCTAACTTTGTGTGCTAAGTTTGGTTGAATCCTGCTGGGTGATGTAATCTTCCCAGGTGCCATGTGGTGAGATGGGTAATCCTATCATTTCCTGAGGGCCATGTCTTAATCCCATCACCCTGGAGCTGAAGAGGGGGGCAGGGAGCTGCAGGAAGCTGTTTTATCTTTAAAACATGTTTCTCCTTTTCTCACCCAGGGAAACATAATATTCCACCTTTTTAATATTTACTAGACTATTTCATTCTTCTAGGAGAGGGGTGGGTGCTAACTTTCTACAATATTCCCCAATATTTTGCCAAAAGATGGGGTGGAACACGTTATGGGAAAAAGATTAAAAATTGATCAGATCAGGGAGACTTGATGGGTGCTTTTAATTTTTCTGATGCAATAGGGAAGGCACTGATAAAGGCAACAGAAAAGTACCATGAAGGTCTAGCAGCCAAGGGAAAAGTTCTGGAAAGAAATTTACAGCATCCAATTTTCCATGCCAATTATTTTCAGATGTTTGATAACATTTTCTGTGAGCTCACAATCAGTTTTCAAGCAAACATAAGTCCCAAAGTTCATCACAGTCATGGTTGTCCTTTAAATTAGAGGCTGCCCATTTCCAAGAGATGGTTACTAAGCCTGCCCTAGCTCTTAGTTTCCAGGGTTTGTAAGGCCAAATTGAGGTTAGCCAGTGCGCAATCCAGGTATTTAGTATTTTTAAAATTACACACAATGAGCCCTGGAACTTCTATTCATGAGACTTCCAGTGCAATATATCCTGCTTTACTGGACAACTGGACAGCATCGTTTGTGAATCACAGTCAGGGCTTGGGTTTGGAGATCTCTTTTCTGCTATCTTTTCAAGTGAGGGAATTGCCTGAGAGGGATGCCCTCTCTCCCATGGGATTAGCAGGGAGATATGACTGCTTGGGCTTTAGTGCCACACAACAGGAAAAAAAAACACCCAACCAATAAACACACAAAAAAGGAAGCCATGAGCAGCTTTTTGTGGAGGTAGGTAAGGGGATAACCTCTGTCTAATTCTGAATGGTGTGTCTCTATGTGAGTGCTTGTGTATGCAGCTACTTTACAATACAGACAATACAAACATGCTGGACAATTTTCCCTCCCACCAGACAGAAGGCCAAGGTGTCCAGAACTTGCTGGTCCAGCCACTCTCAAATATAATCCTTATGTGAGTACATTAGACTGATTACAATATAAATCATACAAGAAAGAAAACATTACAATGAAATTTCACATTACCATGAATTTCCACCTTCCCCCCATAATCTTTCCAGCTGTCTTCTGGGAATTGAAAAGAGCCTTTAGTCTTTTACTGGTCCATCTCAGAGTCCTTTCCATCAACCTCTGGGTGGCATTAGACTTGGCCTGGTGGAATGGGTGGTCAGTCAAGCTTGGGAAGGTCTACCCCACTCTGGTTGCTGTAATTATTTTCAATGGAGAACTGGATCCAAACCCAATTACTAGCTCAAATGGATGGAAGATCTCTCCTGGAGGCAGCATCTGGGTCAGTATTATCTGCTTCCACAGGTTGCAGAGTCATCTGTTCAGGACTGAAAGACATGAGAACAAAGTCCCCTCCCCACTTTTGTGGATGAGAAAAGGCATTGTAGGAGAATAAGAGATGGGGAGATAGAGTGGGGTGGGTAGATGGCATGCAGGCAAGGCTTGACGGAAAAAATCAGTACTATTGTTATTAAACAGATAAATCAGTTTCAACAAAATGGAGACACAACAGATGAGAAAGAAAAAAACTGGATTCACATGCTTCAGGAAAAGGATAGACAGATAAAATAATTCAAACACACAGTAAATGCAAGGATGAAACTTTTCCTGTAAATTAACTTAAAACATTCACTTAGAACTTTGGGCTTTTCTTAAAAGCACAAAAAGAAAAGGAAATTGAACTCAGTGTTCTTCACTCTGTCTAGACCAGACCAGACTGACCGAAGGCATTTTCTTTCATTGCTTTTAATAATTTTGTGTAGCAATTTAAAATTTTTGTCTTTTGGATTGGAGACATTCTTTGTTACAATTATCTTGAGAGTGCACGAAGACTTAGTTTAGTTTACTTTATTGTCATTGCACCTCGTACAATGAAATCAAACACTATCTTCAGGGCACATCATGACCACGACCATGGAAATAAACACAAACACACATCCTTCACCCTTCATACATTGAACCAGAAACCTCCAACACCACACCAACATTGCACTATACAGAAGAATTCAAAAGAGCTACTGCCCTGGGATAGAAGCTGTTTTTCTGCCTATTTGTCCTTGTTTTTATTATTCTGTGCCATCTGCCAGATAGTAATAGCTCAAAAAAAGGGTTCCCAGGATGAGATGGATCTTTGAGAATGTTTTGAACTTTCTTAAGGCAACAGGAGCTATAAAGCTCTTCCAAAGAGGGGAGAGGGCAACCAATGATCTTCTGGGCAATGACATTAACCCTCTGGAGTGCTTTCCTATCTGCCACTGTGCAATTGGCAAACCATATGGAGGTGCAGTATGTTAAAATGCTCTCTATGGTGCAGCGGTAGAAGGTCACCAGCAGTTTTTCTTTTCTTTTTTTAAGTTTTAAAAACAATTTTATTTACAAATTTAAAAACGTACAATTTCAAAAATACAGAAACAATAATATGTGAATAACACATAATTCTTTACATTTGTTACCGAATTTGGTAAGTTCTAAAAATCATTATTGGCTAGTACTAGTCACACCTTCACTCATTATCACATTCTAAGTGCGAAATAATTTACAAAATACTCTATTTTCACGTTGGTTTATAACTACTCTTCTATTATGAATACATTCATGTTTTTTAACTAGTAAACAAAAAATATTATAAATGGCTAATAATAATAATAGTAGTAACAGAGAAAAAAAAGGTTTAAAACCATTAATTGTTTTTATATATTTAATATAATATAAACTGCTGAATATAATTTGTATTTTAGGTTCATTTACATATTTCCCCTTTTATTGTCTACCCACTTATACCATTTATCCCATATCCGGTAGTAATCTGTATCCTCCTTCCCATTAATTTTAAGCATAAGCCTCTCCAATTGGGCACACTCATGTTTTCTGAATAGCAACCTGTATCTGTGATACATTTGGTTTTTTCCAATATTGTGCTAGTGAAATACGTGCCGCAGTTAATAAATGGATGGTCAGATATTTTACTTTATTCCAACAAAAATAATTCCGGTTTCCACTCCAGCCCACACTCTATAAATTTCTTCTATCCACGTTTTTATTTTTAACCAATATTTCTTTATCTCAGGACAAGTCCACCATGAATGAAAATATGTACCAAATTTCCCTTTACATTTCCAACAGCAAGGATTGGCTGTTGGAAATATTTTGGCCAATCTAGAGGGTGCCAGATGCCATCTGTACATCATTTTGTATAGATTCTCCTAACTGATTTGGTTAGTGTCAGGTTTTTCTGCCAGATTTCTTCGCAGGCATGCAGATCAATACTATAACCAAAATTTTTTTCCCAAGCTAACATGGGACCTTTCAAAATTTTCGCGGCCATTTCATATTCTAGTAAATAATTATATAATTTGGAAAACAAACTTTTCTCAGAGTTTAAAAGTATTTTATCTAGATATGTGTCTTTTACCTGAATTCCATATTCCTTTACATCTTTATTGTATCTCAGTTTTATTTGAAAATATGACCAATTATCAATAATTATCTCTTGTGATTCTAGTTCCTATTTTGTTTTAATTCTTCCCTCTTTATCTAATATTTGGTAATATTTAAGTTTTTTACTGATGTCCATCGTATTTAAGTGAAACATTGCCTCCATCGTTGAAAACCGCCTCGGGATTTTAGTCTAATGATTCTTTCTTATATCAGTCCAAATTTTAATTAAAGACTTTTGGAATACATGACTAGTAAATTATAGATTATCTTTACTGTTTGGGTTCCATAAAAATGCATGCCAATGCATAGCTGTAAATCATGTCCTATTATTCCTTAAATCAATCCAATCTTTTATCCACACTAATGCCCCTGCTCTATAATATGTCTCCCAGACTGGTAGTCTGAATCCACCCCTGCTTTTATTATGTTGTAAATAAGTTTTTTTATCCTTGTTTTTTTCTTTGCCCAGATAAATTTCATCACAATTTTATCTGAGTCTTTTAAAAAAATTGTCCTGTAATAACGGAATTGTTTGAAATAAATATAATATTTTAGGTAGAACATTCATTTTGATTGTTCCTATTCTACCTAATAATGAAACTTGCATCTTATTCCAATTTTCCAAGTCCTTTTCAATCTGTTTCAGTAATTTAGTATAATTATCCTCTCGCAGATTTAATGTTCTAGCTCTTAACTAAATTCCTAAATATTTAATTTTATTCACAATTTATAATCCTGTCTTTTCTTCCAATTTTTTTGTTTACTATTTGTTATGTTTTTAACTAGCATTTTGGTTTTTTCCTTATTGATTTTTAATCCTGCTAATTTACCAAATTTATCTATTTCATTTAGTAGAGCTAGTCCTGAGTCTATTGGATCATCTGTGACAAAATCCATATCATCTACGAAGACTTTTAATTTATATTCTTGATTTTTTATTTTAATTCCTTTAATTTCTTTATGTAATCTAATTCTGTCCAGCAAAGTTTCCAAAATTATTATAAAAAGCAGAGGTGAAAGCAGACATCCCTGTCTGATCCCCTTCCTTATCTTCAGTGATTTGGTAATTTCTCTATTTAATAATACATTGGCCTTTTGTGTGGCATAGATTGCATTCAACATTTTTACAAAATTATCTCCAAAATCCATCAGATTAATCTGCTTTTTCATAAAGTCCCAGTTTAAGTTATCAAAGGCCTTTTGTGCATCCAGGAAGACCAAGGCCACTTGGCTTCCTGGATGTTTTTCATAATATTCCAATATGTCTATAATTGTTCTTGTGTTATATCTGATCTGTCTTGTGGGAGGAAATCAAACAAACCATGTGGTTGCATAAAAGACCGAGAAAGAGACAAACAAACAAACAAACAAAACAACAAAACTCCAAACATTCCTATTTATATATTTTCCTTTTCTTTTAAGTATCTTTATTTAGCCAAATTAGTTTTCCAGCTTCAATCCTGAGCAAAGTCGACTTCTACACAACCTTTTTTCTTTTTTCATGCTCACCTGGACAGACAATTGCCTTTGTTCATCCCAGGTGTCAATCAAGTCTTTCATTGGGGAGCCTACTATGACCCTCGAGCTAGAGCTTCCCATGTTCCCCTTCTGATGTGGGGTTCACTTTGGTCCTGCTGGGTCCTGGCAAACCGAGTCTCCTAGTGAGACAACCACCCTGCCAGCAGTTTTTGGATCAAGGGATCCAGGAGGACTCTGGTTCCCTATCCGAGTACGGACACCTCCTATAGGGATTCTCCTGCATAGCAGTTTTCAGACCAAAAAGGGGTCTGGGAGGACTCCACTGCTCCCTGCTGTGAGTATGGACACCTTCTGTTACTGGCTTTTCCTTGCTCACAGTTTTTGGACTTGGGAGAGTCCGGAAGGACCTCTGCTTGCTTCCAGACAGGGGTGGGATTCTACCAGTTCAAACCGGTTCTATAGAACCAGTTGTTACGGTTCACGATTGTTTGGAGAACCAGTAAAATGGCCCCCTGGCTGGCCCCGTCCCTTTCCACCCGCTTCTCCATTCCCTGCCCAGTCAGTCCCTATTGCACATGCACAACATTAAGGGCATGCGCAACATGCCTGAAGCCTGCTTTTGCCCGCCAGGCCAGCCATTGTTGCCTGCCTTTTGCTGTGGTAGAGCAAAGACCTTACAAGTCCTCCCTCCCTTTGGGAATTGATTGAATCCTGTTTCTCTCTGCTGCCCAGGAGCTGTTTCTGAAGGGTGGCGGACGCTTAAGGGTGGAAGTGCAAGTTTTTGCTCTACTGGGAAAGGCTCTCCTGGCAAGAGCAGGTGAGAGAAGCAGCCAGGAGCCAACACAAGCCCCTCCACTGATCTGCCTGCTCACAGGTAAGCCTGTGAGTCGTGCTAGCCCTTCCCCCACTGTCCCCAGGACTCCCCTGGCCTCGCCCAGCAACATGCTGCTTTAAAGCCATGATCACCCCAGCGGCAGCCATCGCAAGCACACACACACACCTATTTGGTCTGGGATGAACTGTGATCTGGCGAGCTCCAGTCAGCAGCAGGTGGTGGGAAAAGGAAGAAAGGGGGGAGGAGGGGCTGGCATGCAGCTGCAATGGGACCTTGAGTACCCCCCCCCCCCACCTCAGCTATCACCATTCCACTCGGAGATGCTTTTGGAGGGCCGGGGCAGCGAGTGCTCACACTTAACGTGGCAGGCAGGCTTTAAAGAAGCACGCACACTTTAAGCCTGCTGCTTTAAAGCCTGCCGCTTTAAGTGTGAGCACCCGCTGCCCCAGCTCTGAAAGCATCTCCAAGTGGAGCAGCAACGGCTGGGGTGGGGGGTGCTCAGGGTCCCGTCACGCTTAAAGTGGCCCCGTTGCAAAATCCCATCATGCTTAAAGCGGCAGGCTTTAAAGCGGCAGGTAGGCTTTAAAGCAGTGTGAACGCTTTAGTATGCTGCTTTAAAGCCTGCCTGCAGTTTAAAGGCTGCCACTTTAAGTGTGATGGGACCTTGCAACAGGAGCCTGCAACGGGACCTTGAGCATCCCCCACCCCCCACGCTGCTCCACTTGGAGATGCTTTTGGAGGGTTGGGGCAGCGGGTACTCACACTTAAAGTGGTCCTATTGCAAAGTCCCATCATGCTAGCTTCGTGGATTGTATGTGTGCTTAGTTTGGTTGAATCCTGCTGGGTGTTATAATCTTCCCAGGTGCCATGTGGTGAGATGGGTAATCCTATCATTTCCTGAGTAATCCCATTACCCTGGAGCTGAAGTGGGGGTAGGGACCTGCAGGAAGCTACTTTGTCTTTAAAAACATGTTTCTCCTTTTCTCATCCAGGAAAATATAATATTCTGCCTTTTTAATATTTCTTAGAATATTTCATTCTTCTAGGAGAGGGGTGGATGCTAAATTTCTACACCTGCTTTTTATAATTTTTCTCAAAAGCAAAAAGTGTACATAAAAACAAAAATTTATGCAAGCTGTTTTCAATCTAATCAAATCCTCTTATCACTATTTTTGTTTCTAAATTCAGAAGAAAGCATGCTAAAAGAATTGTGCAGGAAGCAGCTCCAAGAAATTATTTTGTCCAATTAACAACAATGTGTTCAGTATGTTAAAGCTTTTTTCTTCCAGTGCAACTCAATCCTTCCATATACAATTCTCCAATCCTCCATAACACAATAAAAATTAGTTTTCATTTAGCACTGCAAATCTTTTCTACAAGTTTATGCAGGTCCTTGTGATAATTAGCTAAGCTATGCACATAGAGCACACAAAAACTCTTGCTGCAGGAAAAATACCAAAGACTGGTAATATTTTTAAAATCCTCAACGCAACCATAGTTTGAGATTTGAACAATACAAAGACAATTTTTATGAAAATTTGAACCAAATCACATTCTTTGAGTTAGGGAAACCCTCTCCCCATTCCTCAATGGTTGCATTCTCTTAGGAATTATTGTCAGAGGTAGCACAATACAGAATAAATCTCTTTCTCACCTCAATGCTTATTTTAATTTTACCCAGGCTGGAGTGCTGATGAATAACTTGGGGGCCTATGTCTTTTGGGGGCATTCTCAGAGCCTTTCCCACCCCAGGACAGCTTTATTTCCTGTCATTTTGAGTTGGAAAACTCTTATATAAGGCTTTGAGCAAATGTATCACACAAGAATAAAGAAAACCTTCAAAATTCTCTCCCTCAGTCCAATTCTGCCCATGCTCTATGTGACAGTGTCACCACCCTTTTTGTGAACCTCAGACAAAAATGGTAAATGCAGTCTTTGGCCATTAAAACTTGCTCATTTGTTACATTTGGTGAGAAATCTGGACTGGTTTGAGAGCTTTTGATTACATTCTATATTTGCAGGTTATTGACTTCTAGGTTTCTCTGACAGGCAGTGAATTTTCAGGTTGACCCTTTGCTTGTTTTTCTCAAATAATTTAACAATGATCAATCATTGAGATCAAAGCAGTGATCAATCACAGCACCCAAATTCAGATCTGTGGTGGTCTCTCATGAAAAGAAGACACTACGCAAAGTTGTCTTGGCATGAGAGCGCAGAGCGAACTCCAAAACCCTCTTTTATTAGAAGCAATCTTTGTTAATGTAGCAATTTTGTTAACGTCCTATCACAAACACATTACATCACACAACATGCACTGATCATTCGCATAAAGCATACAAGGCTGCAAAGTTTAAGTTTGCTACAGTTCTGGTTAGAAATGGCAACAATTTGTCCTTGCTCCGTGTTCCAGCCAACCACCAGAAGGCTCCGTTGTCCTAGCACGTACACAAAGAACAAAGAATCATAGTTCCCACATCTCCCCTGTTTTTCCTTTTTAAGAGACAGGGAGTGTTTTAGTCCCAATAACAGTCTTTGTCAAGCACGTAGGCAAGAGTGCTGTGCATGCTGATGTTATCCACGGCGTTCGTGACTTCTTCAACCATCACAAACATCCTGTCCTCATTTGGGTCATCACAGGTTGGCTCTCCTATCTCATCTTCGGATGGCAGTGGTTCATATGTGTTAGTTATTTGTTGATTCCAGAGAGCCATTACCTGCGCAGTGGCTTTTTTCTCAGCCAAGAGGGATAAACTGTTAGAAATAGTGCGTACAAAGATGGGTAATACACAAGGCAATACAACACACCCCGCAGCAATCATACCAATGAGCGCTACAATAGCTTGCAAACCAGGCAATTTTGGGAACCAGGATCCAAACATGTCTCTAAAATCAAGACCATTCCATGTTTGTACGGGTACATGCGCAACCTTGATCATTCTATCAGTAATTTGTTGGATAACTTTTCCGCTATCATCTACCTCAATACAACAATTACTAAGGTTAAATTTTCCACACACTCCTCCTTCTTTGGCAAGAAGATAATCTAAAGCCAAGCGATTTTGCATAATAATTCTGTGTAATTTGCTTCACGACCATGCCATGGCCATTGGTCCCCCATATTGGTCCCTCCACAGACAAAACAATTTTTGACAGTTAGTTCTTTGGTGATTGTCTCAACTAGTTTTATAAACATGTTATGAGCATTGGGGGGAATAGGGAGAGAGTTCAATTTGCCAATTTCGTCTTGATATTCCCAGAAAACTTTGGATGGTGTTGACTTTATGGAGGTGGTGTGGATTTTCAATACAATATAACCATATGGGTCACGTCCAGTACCGTCGATACCAAGACCTAAAAAACGATATTGTTAGATTCTTAGATTCAGGTAAGTGAGTGTACAAGCAAATGGGATTACATTTGTCAGTGGTACATGAAGTAGAGCTCGATTTAACAGTGATATTAATATTTTGAGGGCCTCTTACTTGAGCAGAGTCAATAGATGGGGTGTACCAGTAGTTGTAAACAGTGGTGGCCCCCACGTTAGTCCCGGACACCTTTTGAAAGAGATATTTCTTTTCCTGTAGATAAGATCTTTGCCAGCTGTGTGAGCTGCAGGTAACTCCTGCAGTGTCGTTAGGACCTTGACCTTTGCTGATAGCAAGGCAAGCATCAAAGCATACTGAGGTGTTGGTACCCCCCTGAGTGACATTATGGGTTATGTACCCATTTTTTGTTTGACTGGTAGAGAACATTCCTGCAAGATCAGAACTGGAGCCACCTTTGTATGCATAGACATATAGGGATGCTGTAATGGGTCTCACTGCCTTGGGCTCATAGCACTGAATGCCTTCAGCAGTGTAACATCGCGCATATTGAGTGTTGTTATGCAGACAAGGGGAGACCGTCGTGGAGTTGCACTCAGGCTTCAAGGTATGATAGATCAGGGTGGATTGGGTTTTCGTTCCGCTGCGAGTAGTTTTGATGCAGGCGTCGCAGGAGGATGGGGTGGCTGTTGTATCCCAGGAACGATGTGGAAACCCAGGAGGCAAGTGATGAATGCAGTGGGCAGCTTCATGATGCTGATGTAGGCAAGGCTGGTTTGGGTAGAAAAGGCCTCACTTGTCGTCCGGGGACCCAGGTGGTGGCATTGTTGTAGGAAACAGCCGCGTACCCTCGTCCCCAGGTTATAAGTTCAGCTGGCCCGTGCCATGTGGGATCTGGCAACTGTCGAAAGTAGACTGGAGGTCTAGGAGCATCCTTGGATGGAGAACAAAAGTGTCGAGAGGCGGCAGAAGAAGCAGGTGTGCCAGACTCATTCAGGAAATTCAGTGTAAATAAGCCCAAGTTAAGCTTGTTTTGCAGCGTGGGTAGCCCTGGGGTGAGTTTCCCCATCAAGTTTTGAACTTTGTCAAGAGCATTCTTTAGGGTCAGATTGGCTCTTTCTACTATGGCCTGCCCTAGAGAATTGTATGGAATGCCAAATTTGTACAAAATGCCCCATTGTTTACAAAAGGTAGCAAAGTTGGTACTAGTATAGGCGGGGCCATTATCAGTTTTTAATTCCGAGGGCTTTCCCAGGCACACAAATGACTGGATGCAGTGGTTAATTACATGTTTTGTGGTCTCTCCTCTTTGCGGGGAGGCCATGATGAACCCTGAGTATGTGTCCACTGAAACATGGATATATTTCCATGGTGCAAAAGGCGCATACTGGGTTACATCCATTTGCCAAATTTGGCAGGCTTTTAAGCCTCTGGGATTTACTCCCATTGGCAGGGCAGGGGCTTGCTTGCTGCAAGTAGGGCATTGTTGAATAATTGCAGCAGCCTCTTGGGGGGTGATTTGGAATTCCTTCATAAGAGCCCTTTTATTTTGATGAAAATAGTTATGACTGTCCCAAGGGGTTAGGGGAGAAAGAGAGAAAGTGGATAGAATAGTAGCAGCGGATGCGGCTGAAGCCGCTGCGTCGGCTCTGTCATTTCCTTCTTGTAATGGGACGGGAAATAGTTGATGACTTCGTATATGAGCAACAAAGAAAGGGTGGGAGCAGGTTGAGATGAGTTGCTGAAGCGAAATGAATTTAGTAAGAAGGTCATTGTCCAGAGTGGGGGAGAGATATGCATTGGAGATATTCTTTACTATAAAAGTGACATAAAGACTGTCCAAGATTAAATTGAAAGGTTGATCGGGAAAATGTTGAAAGGCCAATATAGCAGCAGCAAGTTCTGCCCTTTGGGCAGACGATTGTGACTGAGTAACTTTGGTGCACCATTGCCCTTCTGAAAACCAGGCACAGGCACCATATTGCTTTCCTCCATCTGCATATATAGTGATCGCAGAGGGAATGGGGGCTGTGGATTCTATTAATTGCCAATGAAAAGGAACCAGCTTATGTAAATTAAGCCGGTCATCTGCAGGGAGATGGCAGGAAATAGTCACCAGCCATTCTCCCATTACAATTTGTAATGACTCTGAATTCAATAGCATTACCTCCCTATCGGACAATGACATGGGGACAGATAGTACAGAGGGTTCAATAGCCATTAGGGCTTTACAACGTTGACACCCTTTGTGAATAAGTATAGAGAAGAGCAAAGGTTTGGGGTTAATGGATTTACGAGGGGTATGAGGCAGATGTATCCATTCTAGGATGAGAAGTTTAGAGAGACTTTGAGCAAGAATTGCAGTAGGTAGCTGAGGTGTATTGAGCAAGATTAAGGAAATAGGAGCATTGTTGTGACATCGATCAATCTACTTTTTTTGCATAATGTGCTGAATGTCCTGGGTGATTTTCAATTGATGATCTGTAAGGATAATTTTATCCCCTGGAGTGGTTCCTCCCTTTAATGCATCAAACAGGGGGCTGAGCATGTGTGTAGTGATGCCAAAATAGGGACGGGTCCAATTAATAGCCCCTAAATATTGTTGTAATTGTACGAGGGATGTGGTGCGGGGCAGGGCTAATGCTGGTAAAACTGGTGCCGAATAAGCCTGCATTAGCTTATGTCCTAGATATTGAAAAGGATGTCGTGTTTGAACCTTTTCCGGGGCTATGTGTAAACCACCTTGGTGTAGCAAGGTGATAAGGTTGTCCAGGGTAGCGGCAACTGTCCCTTCCGAACCGGGGGCACCTATGAGAATGTCATCCATATAGTGGTAGACTAGAAATTGTGGGTGTTGTGTTCTATAGGGCTGAAGGATTTGATCAACATAGTATTGGCACATTGTAGGGCTGTTGAGCATGCCTTGAGGCAATACCTTCCATTGATATCGTTTAGTGGGATGAGAATTGTTAGGTTGGGGAATAGTAAAGGCAAAGAGTTTACGGTCTTCCACATGAAGGGAGATAGAAAAGAAACAGTCCTTGAGGTCAATGACAACGATGTCATAGTTAGTGGGAATAAGGTTGGGATTAGGTAAACCACATTGGAGTGAGCCCATGGGTTGTATGATGGAGTTGACAGCCCTTAAATCGTGCAAAAACGCCATTTTCCAGATTTTTTCTTTATAACAAACACCAGAGTGTTGTATGGGCTAAGCGACGGCTCGATATGATCATATTGTAATTGTTCGGCTGTTAATTGCTGCAATGCAAGCAATTTATTTGCTGGCAACAGCCATTGATCAACCCAAACAGGAACGTCCGTGGTTAAGGTCAAGCGAAGGGGAAGAGGGTGAGTCATTCTAGCTGCAATTTAGGGCCAAATTGAGAGAGTAAGTCCCTCCCCCACAAATTCGTGTGAAGGGGGAGGATGACGGGCTTTATTTGTGCAGTCCCTGTGAGGTTTTCAGAAGTCACAGGGAGCCAAAACTTACTGATGTGAGCCGTTTGAATCCCTCCTATACCTCTTACCATGGGGAGGTCTCTGTTTCCCAGTCTGTAGGCCACTCGTCAGAGCATATCACCGAGACGTCAGCACCAGAGTCCAGAAGACCGGTGAAGCGGCAACCCTTGATTAAAGCCAAGAGTGTGGGCTTAGTTTCGGTGATAGATCTAGTGAGGGCAAGCACATCAGAGGGAAGTTGCGGTACCATGATCATTTTTGCTACGTCACCCTTTTGTAACTTCATTGGAAGAGTGGATAGCACAGAAAGGTTAATGGCTGAGAGTTTTGAGGAAGGATAAAGCAGATCGGGAACCAGAGAGATTCCTTTGAGGAGGGCATGAGGGTGAGATTGTATAAGAGCAGTTTTATCGTAGGAGAATGAGGCAGAAGGAGGAAGCTGTGCGCCGACAGAGAGTGGTAGATGGGGAAAGGATATGAGCACATCTTCTGCCACTGATAATTCATACACAGTGGATGGTATATGGGCAGCCTTGGGAGAGGGGCTAGCTGCCGGCCCCTCTACTCATTTCCCGAGGGTTCAGTTTTTGATCGACATTGATTAGCCCAATGATAGCCTTTCTTACATTTCAGGCAGACTGTTTTTGGTCGAACATCTCTACTGGCGAAGGGCTTTGCTGCCCCCCGCCAGGGGCTCAACATTGTGATTTAAAATGGCCAGGCTTCCCACAATTGTAACAATTACCAGATGGCTTATTACCTCTGGTGATAGCTGCAGCCATCATTTCGGAAGTGTATTGGTATGTTCCCACCACCCTGCAGGCTTGTAGGAATTGGGCTAGAGTGGCATCTGGAGAATTAATCAAGGGAGTAAGCAAGGTTTTACAGTCTGCATTAGCGTTCTCATATGCCAATTTAAGAAGAATTTCCTGCCGAGCTGCCTCATTTGTAATTTGCCTTTGTAGGGCCGTTTGGAGGTGTTCAATAGAATCGGCATAGGGTTCATTGGAATTTTGTAGAATTTTTGCAAAAGATTGTGCGGAGGTATGAGGACCATCCAAGCGAGAGAGAGCAAGCAGAGCGGCTTGTGCAGAAAGGTTAAGAGCATTAATAGGGCTATTATATTGAGCTGTGGGAGCAGCAAAGGCACCCTCTCCTGCCAGTTCATTTGTGGTAAGATTCGCATTTTGAGCTGCCAATAGGCGACAATGATGGAGAAACTCCGATTGCCATACAACAAATTGAGTCCCTGATAGAGTCATATGAAAAAGGCTATGCCAATCTGCTGGGATCATTATATGGGCATTAGCCATCATTCTAAATAATCCCATCATAAATGGAGCCTGAATACCATACATTTGTACAGCTTGTTTGATATCCTTGATTGATTTAACAGGGATGGGTTCCCAGTGCGGGACGTTTTGTCCCTGCGCGTTCTGCGCATAGACTAACGGGAACGCTGATGGGCAGTCGAAGTGATCTAACTCGCCAGTTCTAACTCCCGCAGTGATGGCGGCATGAACCGCGCCCATAGGAGGGAGTAAGGCAGGAGAGGAAGGCACAGAAGGGAGAGCAAGAGAAGAAGAAGAGGGATTGGGTGAGGGGGGGTCAGGAGAAGGGGGGAGGTTTACCAACCTCATTTGCCTCCAGGGGGGCAGTCGGTTTAAGAGACACAGGCGCCACAGTGGGGGGCAAGAGTTGTACAGCAGGATTCACATAGGGAGGGGGTCCAGAAGGGGTTGCTCTAGAGAGGAGAGAGCCTCAAAAACCACCCTCCAAGCAATTAATATAGACGAAGGGGCCCTAGGTCTTGCATGAAGGTATTTTCTAATTTCCTTCCATACTGTAGTTTTGATACTGCCTTTAGCCGGATAAGAAGGGCAGTGTTGCCAAATGTATTCTAGGAATTCCTCAATAGAGGTTTTTCTGAGGGGGGCACGAAGGGAGCCCCCCTTTTTAAAGGTAAAAAAGTTTCGTTTGGTCAATTCTCTGATTTCCTGAATGTGAGCTGCCTGCTCCTTAGAGAATCTACCACCCATACTCACGAGGGATCCGTTGTCGCCAGCGATTCAAGCGGATGGGGTGCACCGAGTCTATTCCAGACGATGAGAATGGGTGTGCCAAAGATGTATCACTTTTGAGTGGATCACGTCGGGGTCACCAGTTGTGGTGGTCTCTCATGAAAAGAAGACACTACACAAAGTTGTCTTGGCATGAGAGCGCAGAGCGAACTCCGAAACCCTCTTTTATTAGAAGCAATTTTTGTTAACGTAGCAATTTTGTTAACGTCCTATCACAAACACATTACATCACACAACATGCACTGATCATTCGCATAAAGCATACAAGGCTGCAAAGTTTAAGTTTGCTACAGTTCTGGTTAGAAATGGCAACAATTTGTCCTTGCTCGTGTTCTAGCCAACCACCAGAAGGCTCCGTTGTCCTAGCACGTGCACAAAGAACAAAGAATCATAGTTCCCACACAGATCTCACAAGTATGTTTTGTCCTCATGTGATATTGAGAGATTTTGGGATTCCTTTGTGAGATAAAGATTTTGCTGTTACTGTGATATATATGATGATGTAAGGTTTCAGGAGATACTGTATATTTTGGGAGTAGTTCCAAAGATCACATGAGGGTACTGAGCCTGAAAAGGCATCTCATCTCATCAATGCTTATTTTTCTTTGTTAAGTTGGATACATTAAACAAATTACCAAACGATTCAAATTTGAAGCATGTATAGAAGTTACAGATTTTAGTTTGCCTTGCATCTAATTTGGCAGATCCTTCTGCATGTTTTAACTTCTAGTTAGAAATATGAGCAGTGCAAAAAGAACACATTATGCCAGAATGAGGGTTAAGAAAGTAAATCAAACTATACCGGGAAATGAAAAAAATATCTAGAGCAATGCTTGCAAAAAATATATATGTAATTATTTCAACTTTCATAGACTAGAATGGAAGAGAGTGGAAGACAGAGCAGGAATCTTATCAACTGATTTACCAAAGACCAGCAAGATGCTCTAGCTCCCAAGACATGTTGCCCACACCTAAATAGGCCACAAAAATGAAAATTGCCTGGAGAAAATTGTCAGAATAAGTTTCCTCATGGAAGCATTTATCATAAGACGAAATTGTTTTGTCCAAATCACTGTTTCTATACTTGCTACAGTTAATTTGAATGAATTATTTATTGGCCAAGTGTGATTAGACACACAAGGAATTTGTCTTGGTGCATATGCTCTCAGTGTACATAAAAAGAAAAGATAAGTTCATCAAGAATCATAAGGTACAACACGTAATGATAGCCATAGGGTACAAATAAGCAATCAAATCATACAAGGAAACAGTCAATATAAATTATAAGGATACAAACAACTAAGTTACAGTCATATTTGGATGAGTGGAGAGGTTAAATCATTCAGATGCAATCATTCCAATCCTATTTTTCTGTCAAAGATCTTTAGGAAAGCTTATGCTACAATTTATTTATTTATTATTTATTTATTTAAAATACATTTAAAACTGGACCCTGGAGAAATTGTACTGCAGCGAGTTGGCCATGGCAAGTTGGCTGTGGTGAGTTAGCCTTGGTGAGTTGTCATAGACCCTTGTCTTGTTTGGGACAGAAGTCCCAAATAAAATTAATTCAGGGCCAGAGTCACAGTTTAGATGCTCTCCAGAAAAAAAAAACATAAATAACTAAGTAGGCCTTCACAGAGGGAATTTGATTCTAGGTTGATGTTTTGTAATCCTGTGTGATACAGTGCCACTTCTAATAAGTTTATGTTATGTGGTAAGGAGAATTGGGGCTCATAATGCTTGAAAAGCATCATGAACACTGATTAGGAAATATAATTGGGGGAGGGTAGAATTATAAAGTGGGCTATTTAGTCCATGAAGTCTAATATTTAGTTATGTGTAGGGATCCAAATTTCATCATCTGCTACATCAAGATAAGATAAGCAGGACATCATATTATTAAACAGAGCAGTATCCATGCATATATTTAATTGAAATTTTAAAATACTCACAATGACATCAATGGTAGCATGTCTTTTCCAGACTCTGGCTCTCCGAAACTTGTTGACCATAATTTTTGTTACTCCGAGTCACATATATAATTGTCCGGGGGATTCCTAGTCCAAACTCAATTAAAATATATTTTAAAAAATAATGATATTCATGTGAGGAAAAGGGACTTTAACATCATCCAACTACGATGTCAGCCTTAAAAAGATTCAAATCTCTACAACAAAAATGATTGATGAACATAATCCTTTTGACCTGCCCAAATTTAAATATTAGCCATTGAAGAATTTCACAACCCAGAGACAAACATAATCTCCCGCATCATTTCTTCCATCATCCTTTTAAAGACAAGTCATTATTAAAAGCATAGCAATTATGACTAATATAAAAGTTTGTCATTTTACTGATAAAAGAATAGAGAACCATAATCATGAGCCATTATGAGGTAAAACTTAAAACATGAAGATAATTTGCCTGAAAAATCAGTTAAGATCATAAAAACAAAGCATCAAAAACAAGAAATGTATGTCTTAACTTTAATGAAGAATTCTATAACAAAATCTTGAAAGGAGAAAAAAAAATCAGTGAATCTTCTTTGACATGGGCTGTTAGTGAAAAAGTTAAGCAGGGTCAGTGTTGGTTTAAAGTTGGATGGAAGAACACCAGGATATTTCAGTGGCAGTAAATTAGTCTATCTGAAAAAAAAAAACCTTGAATAAGTCAACTGTTAACTGCTCCACATTGTTGTCAAGAAAATGTCTTGACAACATATCCACAGATTCACCAGAAGTTGAACTTGACAAGGAAGATTCAAGTTACAGTTATCCATACAGAAAAAACAATTTTCTAGGCAGATCTAATATACCCTAATTTTACTTGTAACTACTTTTTCTTTTCAAAATAGCATGTCTTAATTTCTCCATGAGAATGTTTTTGGGGAGGGAGGGCAGGGCTGGTGTCGCGGCAATAAGATGGCGATTTCTGAGCTCCAGGGAAAGCTATTAAAACCCCCGCAGCCAGATGGTCCAGTTGGATCCAAACTGTCCCAGAAGGGAGCACATCCTGTCGATCCCAGGAACATCACAAAGTCCCTGGTTGATCCAGGAAAGCTCCTGAAGCCTGGCAGTGGGGGGAAGTGGCCATTAAAGCTGCTAAGAAGCTGTGACAGCCCCAGAAGAAAAGAAGACTTGAAGAGAAAGTGTGTCAGTTTGGGTGAGAATTTTCTTTTTTTTTTCTAATTAAAGATAGAAGAGTACCCTAAGGGGAAAGCTTGTTTAAAAGAAAGAAGACAGAAAAGCAGAGAACAGTGGCTAGCTCTCAATCTTTATGTGGATTATTTTATTTTACTTTATTTCTAAGAGAATTTTTCTTGCTTAATTTGACTGGACTTTGTAACAATAATTTCTAGAAGAATTTTAACTTTAACCTAAAAAATCTGGACTATTTTTCCCTTTTATTTTCACCTTTTTAAATTAAAGAGATACTGTCAGCCTTCAAGATCTTCTACTATTGCTTTGCATCTTTTGGCTGGGAGGATGGGGGGAGTCTGGGAAGAGAGCTGGAGGTGTTGCATTCTAGTGTTGTGTAAATGAGGTGGGGGCAGGAGTATAAATTCCTGTTTAGGTTTCTATTTCTTGCTTAGCTTTCTTTTCTTTGCGCAGCTGCAAATCTTTATCAAAATATGCCAAGCTCAATGGGCAGAGGCCTCATCACCACCTGAAGATGTCCACATGATCATATTACAACTTTTAATTGGAAGAATCATTTGAACTATTGGAGGTGGGAACATTTCCATCACTTTGTATATGTAATCTGTGCGCCTAATTTCTCAGATTCAGAATTCTACTGATGCTACCACTTCATTTTCAGTAAAAGATATCTTTTCTCTAATTAAGGATAAGTATTTTTTTCTTGAATTTTGAATGGAGCACCACCTGACATTATTCTGAATCTCATTCACCAGCCCACCTGGAGAAAATATCCAGTTTCTTCCCAGGGGGTTGGAACATCATGTCATCTCCAGTGAATGACCAGGAAGACCTGGACGCCATGGGAGGGCAACCTTCTTTACTGATACCGGAGGTACCAGCAGCTGAGTTGTTAGTGGAACTCAATCTGGAAGAGATTCCAGCTGTGAAGCCCAGATGGTCCTTGGGGGTTGGCTGGAAGAATCCAGAAGAGCCCCCCCCCACTGGAATCACTACCACCCGACGGCGTAGAAGAGAGGAGCCATGGCAAGAGACGGAAAAGAGAGATATTTTACTGGACCAAGCCAGGCAACTCCTCAATGAGGCGTTTGGACAACCCCATGCTGCACAAATGTATGAAGGGGAAGGGGGAGCAGCCTCAGACAGAGGCAGCCAAGCAGCCCCCACCCCTGTAAATCAACCTGAGCCAGCACAGCAGCCAGCTGCAGCCCCAGGGCCCCCAGCAGGAGGTGTGATTCCTAGAAGGCATAGAGCTCTCAAGCTGCCTCCTTTAGAAGTGAAATATGGGGGAAATCCCAAAGACTTGGGTTTCTTCCTAGCACAAGTTTGGAGCTATATGGAAGAATACGGGGAGGAGTTTACCTCAGAAGCAACCAAAGTGAGATGTGTTACCAGGGCTCTGGAGGGAATAGCTGCAGAGTGGATGGTGACCCTGTATAATGATAACTCCCCCCAACTGCTGAACTATAACGTATTCATGACCGTGCTGCGGGCAAGATTTGAAGACCCACTGGTGGAGCAAAAGGCCAGGATCAGGATGAAAACTATAAATCAAGAGAGGAAGTCAGTGGCCGATTATACCCAAGTGTTTAGACAGCTGGCGTGCCATATCAGGGGTTGGTCCCAGGGAGCCCTGATAGAAGCATTTAAAGATGGTCTAAATGAAGACGTATACCAGAGATGCATTGCCAGAAGGGACCTTAATGACTTGCAGATGTGGTACTTGCTGGCAGAAGAGGTGGAAATAGATTTGACCTGAAGCAGACGCCAGGGGGGCTCTGCGGGGAGCAAGCCTTCCCCCCCCACATTTCCAAGAGGCCCCAAAGCCCCAGAAGGGAGGAGTGATGGCAAGACCCAAAACCACTGCCTGTTTCCGATGTGGGAAAGAAGGTCACCAGGCTGCGGACTGCAGGGTCAAGCTGGATCCAAAGGGGGTGCCAAAAGGAGGAAGGAAACCTGAAACCCCCCCCAGCGAGGCCTCGCGAAACCACGCTAAAGGCGAGGGAGGTTGTAGAGGCCGCCCCTCCGGAAGGAGAGGAGCTGGGACCTCCGACCTCCTCTGAGGAGAGTGAATCTGACTTGGAAGACGACTTCCTGGTAAGTCCAAACAAGGGCCGCATGACCATTCCAGTAAAATTGAGGGTACCCACTTCAGGGACCGAAGAGGAGATGCTAGCCTTACTAGACTCTGGGTGCACGAGGTGTGTAATCAACATGAGAGTAGTTGAGGAAATGGGCCTAAGACTGAAAACTTTAAAAACGCCCATAGCCTTTTGCCAATTGGACGGATCAGTGGCGGAAGGCTGCCCTGCACGTTTCATAACGGAACCCCTAGAAATGACCATGGGAGAGCATAAAGAGACTCTGTGTTTTATTGTGGCCCCTGGGATGGAGCAACCGTTAATACTGGGATTGCCATGGCTCCAGAAGTGGAACCCCCATGTGAACTGGAGGAAGGGGTCCTTGCGCATACGCACCAATCAGTGACCGGAAAGGGAGGGGCGATCTCAGCCGAAGCTTCAGAATCCAGCTGAGTTAGCCTCCACAGGTACCGAGAACTTGGAGGGGGAGGAGAAAATTCTGAAGGAATATTAGGATTTAAAGGAAGTGTTTAGTGAAAAGGCCTCAGATGAGCTCCCCCCGCATTGGTCAACAGATTGTAGTATTGAAATTTTACCTGGGGTGAAGCTCCCGAAACCGAAGCTATATTCGATGACACCATGGGAATTAGAAGAGCTGAGATCGTTTATCGACAAAAATTTGGAACGTGGTTTCATCCAACTGGCCAGACCCCGGGTAGTGGCCCCAGTGCTGTTCCGTGAAAAGAAAGATGGCTCCAAGCGCTTGGTAGTTGACTATAGAAACCTGAACACAATTTCCATGGAAAACGTGTACCCACTTCCCCTGATGGAGGACATGCTGGCCCACCTGGCTAAGGGGAAAATTTTCACGAAGCTGGACTTGAGAGATGCGTACTACCGAATTCGAATTAAGGAAGGGGATGAGTGGAAAACTGATTTTAACTGCCCGATGGGTTGTTTCCAATTCAACGTTCTCCCATTTGGCCTACAGGGGGCTCCAGCCGTATTCATGCAGATGATCAATTAGGTGTTACATGAACATTTATACAAGGGGTTTTTGGTTTACTTTGATGACATCCTTATCTACACAGAAACTTGGGATGAACATGTGAAATTAGTGCAGTCAGTTCTACAGAAACTGTGAGCCGCTAAGTTGTATGCTAAACTGTCCAAATGTGAGTTCCATCAAGAGAAAATCGACTATTTGGGGTATTACATTTCACACGAGGGCATTGAAATGGATCCAGGGAAGGTGCGGGTTGTGTTGGAATGCCCCCCCCCCCGCACCTGAAAACAACTTCAAAGCTTCTTGGGATTCGCCAACTTTTACCGGCAATTTATCCCGTCTTTTGCTAAGATAGCAATGCGTATCACCAATTTCTTAAAAACTAAGGGGGAGGCGAAGCCAAGGCCTAGCAAGCCGCTGGACTGGTCCATGGAGTGCCAAGCCACCTTTGAAAAGCTGAAACAACTGTTCGCTGCAGAGCCAGTGCTAAGGCACCCGGACATGGATGCTCCTTTCGTGGTCCAAGCCAATGAGAGTGATGTGGCCGTTGGAGCGGTATTACTTCAAATCAACGAGAAGGGAACTTTACAACCCTGTGCCTACACCTCCCGTAAACTAACTGAAACTGAAAGAAGGTGGGCCGTCTGGGAAAAAGAAGTTTTTGCAGTTCGCTGGGCTCTATTGACTTGGAGACATTTCTTGGAAGGAGCAAAACACCCGTTTGAGGTATGGACTGACCATAAGAATTTGAAGGCCTTAAAAACGCCTCGGAAACTGTCCCCTAAACAAGTTCGCTGGGCCCAGTACTTTAAGCGGTTTAACTTCTCATTGAAGTACATTCCAGGGTGGAAGAATTTCATGGCGGATGCTTTATCTAGACTGCCTCAATATAACAGTGTTCACCAGGAGGTGATACGGCCGATTGTCTCAACCAGACAGCTAGCCACTCCAGTGGTCACTAGAGCTCAAAAGAAGAAACAAGAAGTGGATTTATCGAATGATTTGATGGCACAATTAAAAGAAGCTCTAAAACTTGATGATTGGTTCCTGACTCATTCGAATAACTGTACAGTTAGAGATGGTTTGGCCTGGATGGGAACAAAGTTGTATGTACCAGAGACACTGAGAAGCCAAATATTACAACAAGCTCTTGACTCTAAATCGGCTGGCCATTTTGGATTCGTGAAAACCTTACACCTCGTTAAGCGACAATTCTGGTGGCCTACGTTGAAGAAAGACATTGAAACTTATGTGGCTAGCTGCTCAATTTGCACATCAGCAAAAAGGCCTCCTGGTAAGCCAGCAGGACTGTTACAAAATGTGGCTAGACCAACGGCTCCGTGGAAGGAAATCTCTATGGACTTTATAGTAGAATTACCCGAGAGCACCGGAAACATGGTTATTTGGGTGGTAACTGATTTGTTTTCCAAACAAGCACACTTCATACCTTGCTCTAAGATTCCCTCTGCAAAATTGTTGGCTAAACTGTTTATACTACATATCTATAGACTACATGGCTTTCCCGAACATATAACTTTTGACCGAGGGGTTCAATTTACCTCGAACTTTTGGAGGGAGTTCCTGAAGTTAATAGGCTCCACCCAGGGCTTAAGCTCCACCCACCATCCCCAAACCAATGGGGCTTGTGAGAGAACTAACGCAGTGTTAGAACAATACCTTAGATGTTACATAAATTATCAACAGGATAATTGGGCTGACTTATTGCCATTTGCCGAAGTGGCATACAACAATTCTGTACATAGTAGTACTGGATTCACCCCATTTAAAGTGGCGTCAGGGCAAGATTTTGTACCCATACCTGAGCTTCCTCGTGAAAGACCTAACATCCAGTCATTAGACAAATGGATATCTCAACCCCAACTTAATTAGCCAGTCGCTCGTAAAGCATTAGATGACGCGCATCAATCTCATAAGAAGTTTGCAGACAAAAAGAGAACTCCACAGAAACCTTATCAAGTGGTGACAAAGCGTTCTGGTCCACCAGATACCTACAAACCTCTCAAAAGTCAAAGAAACTTGGTCCTAAATATGTGGGTCCTTTCACGATTGAATGGATCGTAAATCCTGTTACAGTCCAATTGGAACTACCGAAAACTCTTTGACGAATCCATCCGGTTTTCCATGTTGGCTTGTTAAAACTGAACACACTTCTGGTTTAAGACCAACCCAGACTAATCCTCCTATACCATTGCTGATTGAAGGTGAACAACATTTTGAAGTTAAAGAAATTCTGGACTCTCGTAAATGGAGGAGTCGGCTCCAATATCTTGTAGCTTGGAAACACTTCCCTTCTTCCCAAGCTGAGTGGGTCAATGAAAAGTATGTTAGAGCCCCTAAGCTGATCAAAGACTTTCGCACAAAGTATCCTGATAAACCCTAGAAATCTACCTAATTATTAATTAGCATCTTTTATGTTTCTTTTTCTCTTGCAGGATTAACGTCTTTTTTCTAGGAGGGCCGAATGTCAGCCTTCAAGATCTTCTACTATTGCTTTGCATCTTTTGGCTGCCATAAGTAACTGGGGGAGGAGGGGGTAAGTCTTGGAAGAGAGCTGGAGGTGTTGCATTCTAGTGTTGTGTAAATGAGGTGGGGGCAGGAGTATAAATTCCTGTTTAGGTTTCTATTTCTCGCTTAGCTTTCTTTTCTCTGCACAGCTGCAAATCTTTATCAAAATATGCCAAGGTCAACGGACAGGGGCCTCATCACCACCTGAAGATGTCCACATGATCATATTCACAACTTTTAATTGGAAGAATCATTTGAACTATTGGGGGTGGGAACATTTCCATCACTTTGTATATGTGATCTGCGCGCCTAATTTCTCAGATTTAGAATTCTACTGATGCTACCACTTCATTTTCAGTAAAAGATATCTTTTCTCTAATTAAGGAGTCTAAGTATTTCTTTCTTGAATTTTGAATGGAGCACCACCTGACAGATACAATATAATTAAAAGATAACTAAAAGGAAAAGCTAAGCAACAGAAAGTTAAGCAACACTGCCATCTAGAGGTCACATAAAATTGAGGAATTTTAATAGACACGAAAGAGTAAACTGTTTTGACTACAGGCTGTCTAGAAGAAAAGAAGATAGAGAGTGGAAACTGAAACAGGTGCTGCTTTCACAGACTTTGTAAACAGCTGGAAAGTTAAATAGAAGAAAAAAGATTATTGTGACCTTGGATAAGATATATGTTTTTGACTTTGGCTTTCTGGTTTATTGGACATTATATTGAGGCATTCACTTAGTTTGTCACATAAATTCTAAAGAACAGCTGGCAACTGCAAATTGTTTCCTTTTTTCTGATTAGGTTTTTGTTTTATTCTGCTGGTGTGCGTTTTGGGCCTATTGGCTTTTTAACATTTGATTTGAATTTGGAATACTGTTTTTTTTTTTCCTTTTTCCTTATTCCCCTTATTTTTCTCATCAACAAGTGAATTATATTTGGATGTTTCTAGTTTTTTTTCTCTTTTTCTTTTTTGGAAGCTGGTGGATTTGTATTTTCACATTATTTTTCTTTTTCCCTTTCCTGTTGTTACATTGGATTTTGGAATTTTATATTCTTTATATATATTCTTTTCTTCCTTATTTTTAATTTTCCCTTTTTCTTTTAAAGTTTTTTATTCCTACTTCTTTTTTAACATAATTGGATTAAGGTAGAGAAGAACTTGGAGATTCTATTTTTGATTTTTTGCGAGTGGATTATAACCAGCCTGAGATGAAAAAGATAACTGCCACTGGATCATTGATCCCCACCTCTTCATCGCTGAACCCAGCTGGTCAACAATCTATAACAACCTTGTTGCAAAGGAGAGAGAGAAGGAAAAGGAGGTCTCAATGCAAGAAATAAAAGTAATGCTGCAAGCAATACAAGACCAAGGGAAGCATACAGATGATAGAAAGGAAAGATAAAAGAGATAGAGGATGGAAAGATAGAAGAGAAGATGGGAAGGATAGAAGATAAAATGGAAAACATGCAACAAATGATGAAAAATGAAGAAAGAATGTAAAAGATGGAAGAAAAAGGTGGTCAGAGAAGAAAGTAGGAGAAATAGATAATAGATTGACAGCAGTTGAGCACGAAAATGGGAAAGAGACAAGGCTGATTTCTACTTGATTCCAGAATATTGAGGAAGAAAAAAGAGAAAAACTTACAGAAATTATGACAGAAATCCTGGCAGGAGCCTTGGAAGTATCCAAAGAAAAAATGATGGATTGAATGGATGAAGTATTCCGAGTATATACTAGATATGCTATGAGGAATAAGTTACCAACAGAAGTTAATGTGAGATTTACCAAGAAGACAATTAGAACAGAGATATTACAGAAAGCAAGAGATGACCCCTTGAAGTACAAGGAGAAGGAGATCAAGGTCTTAAAACAAGTACCAAGGAAAGTGAGAGATTTGAGAAGAGAATATCAATTCTTGACAAAGATTTTAATTTAAAAAGAAGTGAACTATAGATGGCTGATCCCTGAAGGCTTGATGTTTATTTGGCAAGAACATAGGCATAGGTTGGATTCAGTCAAGAAAGCAGAATTATTTTATGATGAATACTTCAGAGGAAAAGAAGACGAGAGAGCAAGAGAGGAGGAATTTAAAATATGAGCGGAAATGACCAAAGAACTGGACAAAGAAAAAAGAGAAGAAAAAGGACAAGAAAGAGGAGTAGTAGGTGGTAGGGTGGAACTGAAAGAACCAAGAGAACAAAGAACAAGAGCAATAAACCCTACATATAAAGTATAAATAATGGAAGAAGAAAAGAAATCAATCTCCATAAACATAAATGTACTGAACTCACCAACTAAAAGGAAAAAGATATTTCATACATTAGAAAAATTAAAAATGGACATAATTTGTTTACAAGAAGTGCATATTAAAAAACAACATGCATATGTTTTGAATTGTTTTAGAATTGGCAATTTATATACATCATTGGCACAACAAAATAAGAGAGTAGTTTTATACATTAATACAACAACTAAAGCCGAATTAATTTTCATAGATGAAGAAGAGAGAATATTGATGGTGGAAATAACAGGTAATAAGTCAAAGGTGCTCTTAATAGCAATATATGCACCAAATAACAAACAAGATAAATTCTACAAGAAATTACATAATAAGATAACTGAATTCGAATATGACAAGATATGCATTCTTGGATATTTTAATGCTATTGTAGACACAGGATTGGACTATAAAACACAGAAAATGAATTTTTAAAATAGAAAGACGTTGCTGAAATCTTTCTTTCAGATGGCTGAGGAATTGAGCATTAAAGACATATGGAGAGAACTGAACAGTAAGAATAGACAGTATACATTTTACTCCAATAGACATTTATCATGGTCAAGAATAGTTATGATTTGGCTGTCAACTGATTTGATTTCAAATATACAAGAAGTTAATATTGAAACAAGTACTTGGGCGGATCATAATTCAATATGGGTCAAATGGAAGGGTCAAAGGAAAAGATCAAGATGGACTTTGAATAATTCAATTCTAAAAGAAAAGGAATTCATTAATAATATGGGGAAAGAATTCGCTTTCTTTTTAAAAAAAAATAAAAAGGAAACTTCACTACAAAATGTATGGGATACTATGAAGGTCTATGGCAGAGGCGTGATGATAACTTATACAAGAAGAAGGAATATTTTAAAAAGACAAACACAACAGATTTTAGATGAAAACTATAAGAAATTGGAAAAGAAATTAACGGAACCCACAGCATAAAAATCTTAAAAATCAAATGGATATAATCAAACATAAAATGGGACTAATGGAAAAAGAAGAATTGGCACAAAAATTTAGGAGAGCTAAACAGAACTTCTTTGAAAATGCCAATAAGCCAGGCAGAAGGTTAGCATACAAATTGAAAAGAGAGAGAAAATTGAAAAGAATAGCATAATTAACAGATGTAAATGGAACTATGTTATGGAAGTGAAAAAAAGAAAAAAATACTGCAGAAATACTATGAGAAATTTTATGAGCAAGAGACAATTGTAGAAGGGAAAATTCAGCCAATACTTGAGAGAGGCAGACTACCAAAAATACCTGACGAAACTAAGATAATGTTAGAAGAGAGAATAACAATGATGGAATTGACAAAAGCAATGTACAGGCAAAATATTGGAAAAGCCGCGGACCTGGATGGACTACCAGCAGAATTTTACAAGACATTACAGGAACCAATTTGTACTATAATGCTTAAAGTAATGAATGAAGTATTGACAGAAAACAAAATTCCTGATTCACGGACAGAGGCATATGTTACACTCATACCATAGGAAGACACTGACCTACAACAAATTAAAAATTATAGACCAAAATATCCTTGTTAAATGCTGACTGTAAAATATTTGCTTCAATAATGGCAGAAAGACTAAAAAGATATTTGAATCGCTTTATACACTCAGATAAAAATGGATTCTTATCTAAGAGACAAAAATAATATGAGGATAATATTGAACACATTGGAATACTATGAAGCTCATCCAGAGAAACAAATGGCATTGGTTTTCTTAGATGCACAGAAAGCTTTTGACAATGTTAATTGGCGATTTTTGCTGTCGCAATTAGAGGGGATGGGATTTGGAGACAGATTCATTAAAGCAATTGAGGCGATATACAATAAGCAAACAGCAAGTAATGATAAATGGAGATTTGACAGATAATATTAATATCCAAAAAGGAACTAGACAAGGATGTCCGCTGTTGCCACTGATATATGTATTAACCTTGGAAGTATTGAACAGAAATATTAGGAAAAATGAAAAAATAAAGGGAATGAAAATTAAAAAGGAGTAGTATAAACTATAGGCATTAGCAGATGACCTAGTTTTTATACTGGAAGAACCGTTGGAAACAGTCCCTAAGTTAATAGAAAAAATAGAGGAATATGGAGAGGTTGCAGGACTGAAAATAAATAAGGAAAAAACTAAGATTCTAGTGAAGAATATGAAAGAAAAGCAAAAGAAAATATTAATGGACAGATTAACTATCCAGATCACAAAAAAGTGAAATGCTTAGGAATACAAATGACAGCAAGATGTGGTACTCTTAAAGAGGATAATTATGACAGACTGAAACAATAAATAGTGACAGATTTGGAAAAATGGGAAAGTTTACAACTATCCTTAACAGGAAGAATAGTGATGATTAAAATGAACATATTGCCAAAAATACTATATTTATTTCAGATGATTCCAATAAAACTGAGGAAAAAATATTTTGAGGACTTAAATAAAATGATGCTGAAATTTATTTGGCAAGGAAAGAAGACAAGAAATAAGATAAATTGTTGCAGGACACAAGAATGAGAGGAGGCTTTGGATTACCCAATTGAGAATTATATTATCAAGTAGTAATATTGATGTGGATAAAAGAATAGATTGTATTAAAAAAATGTTAAGACTGTTAACATTGGAAGGTCATAATTTGCAATTGAGGTGGCATGCATTTTTATGGTATAGTAAAAGTAAGGCACATGGATATTTTCGGAGACATTATATCAGGAACGCTTTATTAACAGTATGGGAAAAAATAAGGGAGTACCATTATATGAAAATACCAGTCTGGTTATCAACAATAGAGGCATTTACATATCCAAATGTTTTTAAAATTATTAGATATGAGGAATTTTTAAATGAAAAGTGTGAACTCAAAACAAAGCAAGAATTAGATGAACAAGGGATAAATACAGATTGGTATTCATATTTGCAAATACAGTCAAGATTTGAGAATAATAATAGGATGGTTTTTATAAAGAACTGACTGAACTAAAAATCTTAACAGGCACTGAAGAGAGGATGATTTAAAAATTATACGGTTATTTATTGGGAGTGAAATTAGAAGAACAACAAGTTAAAGAAACAATGATTGCATGAAGGAAAATTTTTGGATATGGGATAGGTTTGGATAAATGGCAGAAACTATGGACAAGAAAGTATAAATTAACAATGTCAGTGGCTTATAAAGAGAATTGGTATGTTTTACAGGTGGTACTTACCCCCAGCAAGATTAGTGAAGATGTTTAAAGACAAATGGGCGAAATGTTGGAAATGTCATCAGATACCTGGATCATATTACCATATCTGGTGGACATGCAGTGAAGCTAAAAGATACTGGACTAGAATACACATGTGGTTGGAAAAAATAATAAAACAACACATAGATTTAAAACCAGAGATATTTTTATTAGGAATTATGCCTGAAGGTTATAATAGAGAGATAACATATTTGATTATTAATGTATTAACAGTAGCTAGAATTGTATTTGCACAAAATTGGAAAAATGAGAAAATTCCAACAGAAGAGGAAGCAATTAAGAAAATAATGGAATGTGCGGAAATGAGTAGATTAACAATGGCAATTTGAGAACAGGAGGAAAAAGAGTATTATAAGATTTGGGATTTATTTTATGAATGGTTAGATAGAAGAATAAGAAACTGAAATATGTGGTAATAGTAATAATGTACTATAACTGACTAATCTTGAATGAGTAAGATAATGAATATAATTTAGCAAGAATGAGATATGTTTCTAAAAGATAACAATTATAATGTAAATAATAAAATAATTGAATTATGATATAAAATGTTGCTTAGAACGGTTTATAAATATAATCAAGTAAGAAATGTACAATAATATTATTATGTACACAAGATATATGTATCCAATCAACATACTGTAAAATTGAAAGATGGTTTTATTTGTTGTCTTTGTTGTTAAAATAAAAAAATCCTTTATAAAAAGAATTTGTTTCTGTAGCTACAGCTCAAATGGCATTGAAAAGCTTTCTATTCAGAAGTTGCATCCGAACAAAAATCCAAGATCCAAATAAACTACTATATAACTAATGAAGGCAGCATCACCCTGTTCAGTACATTCTGGAAATACAGTATATAGTATCTTCATCTGTCTAAAACAAATCAGTAAGACATAAAAGAATATCCTTTAGTTTCTGATTTTGATTTTCAAAAAGATTTATTCTCCTTCACCCAACGGTGAACTTCGTTAACAGAAGAAGGGTTCAAGAAATATTGAAAAGCAGAAGAGACATGAGAAGTCAATACAAAAGAAATACAATACTGGGAAAATTAGCTTTTTACAATTATTCTTTATTGAAACATTGAAACTTGAAGCAGCTACCATATAAATTATAACAGCTCCAGAATAATAAAACTGGGGTCTTTTTTCCTAATTAATTGCAAGGCCACCTAAGACTCTGAATGATAAAGACAGAGCATCAACAGAGATACAACCCAACATGTACGTATTTTGTATGCATCTTTATATAAACTCTAATTAATAAGAAAAAAAATATCCACAGCATTTCTAATGTGCTAGATGTCCCACAGAATGGTTTCTTTCCTTGCAATAAATGGGAGATTTATTATTCATGCAGACACTATAAAGCAAACTGTTACAAATATTACTCCGGTGATGCAGCTGTGGGGAGTGGCCAGGCAGTTGTTATCCAAACAAAAGAGCTACTGACATCAATGGAAGTTTGATCTGATTCAGGGCTTAAGGATTAGCCTGGCAGAATGGCACAAAGAAACAGACAAAATACAAAAAAAGCAATGACATGTAAAGATCTAGCTTTAAAGCGGCGAAGAAAATGGAGATCCCATCCTATTGGAGAATTGATGCCTATAGCAAGATGCATGGACTGGAATAGAGATGAAATGGGAGGGATTTGAACTTTCCTGTTAATAAAAGGTAAATCCACAAAGATTTCTTTAGGATCAGAAAAGAGCAACACACCTTTCTTGATACGGAGAAAGTATGAACCTGGGGAACAGAAAAATATACTTTTCCAAATGCTATAAATATAATAGCCATGTGTGATTTTTGAAAAAATAACATTATTTATTCTATTTTTATGAGCATACCATTTTTTAATGAGCATACTATTTTCAATGAGCATACCATTAATTTGTAAATGGCTTCCTAAGCACCTATCTATTTCTTTCATATATATGTATGGTTAGACAGAATATGCTAGGGAATTTTCTGAAACCTTCATTGTCAGTACTGGTCTAATTAGATCTTCCCTAATGTGAAGACAGGGCTGATGCTACTGTAACATTGTGGAAGGTTTTTCAATGGAATATTAATGTGACACTTCAAAATGCTAGTAGCACTTTGAGGAAAGAACTGTATAATCCATGACAGCACTTTTTTTTACTACAAAATGTTAAATTTTAAGTTAAAAATTACTTTTTAACTATTTTTTTAACTTTAAAATTTTGTTTCCATGCAATATGCAGACAATTGATGAAATTAAGGTGACTTCATCCATTCATATATTTGTTATGTTCTTCTGATTTTATTCTATCCAGAAATTAAACACAAAGCTCAATCTTTTTGACCTGTGGCTAAGTAAATAGGATTGCAACTCCTTCACCCAACGGTGAACTTCATTAACTCTTAACTTTAATAAAAATATATTTAATAAATATATTATGCCCATTCAGAATTTATTTTAGACTTATTT
>NW_020769407.1:486328-519762 GCF_900518735.1 Pseudonaja textilis | reverse complement strand
CATATATAGTATTTATATAATTATATAATTATATATAAATATGATTATATAATCTCTTTCTTTACTCTTTTAAGTCCACGATTGTCGAGTAATTTGATTCCAACAATGTCTTTAGAATTTATTTCCAATGATCAGCTTTTATGAATTCCTCTTTATATTTTTCCCAGATTCATCAAATAGTCCAAATCCATAAATTTAAGACTATGCCAAGATCATCAAACAATCCCAGAGTAATTTCTTCTTGCTTCTTTCTTTTATTTTAATGTTCAGTATTTCCACTTTCCACTTTCTATTTTATTGTAGCCAAGTTTCACTTACTTTTTTTAAAATCAAATTCAACTTTTAAAGGAGCCAGGCATTTTTTAAAGAGTCACAAAAAGGGTGTTGGTAGTTACATGATATGCCTATTCTCTGTGAGCTGTGAAGAGCATCCAGAAGTGGGAGGTGCTCCAGTCTCTTCTGGAAAGGCTGGGCTTAAAACTCCAGGACGCTCCTCCTCCTCCACGGAACACCTCCTCAGCATCCCCCAGTTTTGCAAAGACTGAGTGCCAAAGTCTGGGACTCATCACCTAATCTAGATCCCTGATTGGAACGGAACCCCACCAGACAGAAAGAAATGGGTGGGGCTGGATGCTCTTCACAGCTCACAAAGAACGGGCATATCAGGTAAGTACCAACGCCCTTTCTCCCATGAGCTGTTCAGAGCATCCAGAAGTGGGACATACCAAAGCTTGGCCTGTCCTTAGGGAGGGACTCCGTCTGGATTGAAATCCACTCCTAAACTCTATGGACCCTCTGCAGGACTCTTCTGCCAAATGAAGCGTCCGCTAAGGCATAGACATCAATTTTATAATTTCTGACAAAGGGCGATGGTGCAGCCCAAGTCGCCGCTCTGCAGATTTCATCTGTGGAAGCCGAAGTGGCCCATGCTGCTGATGTTGCCGCACTCTTTGTTGAGTGGGCTGTAATGCTCTTAGGAACTGCGATGGACTGGCATTTGTAACTTTTGGCTATGGTGGCTCTCAACCATCTACTGATGGTCATGAATGACACCTTTTGCCCTAAAGTGGATGGGTTGAAGGATAGGAATAGAGCCTCAGATTCTCGAAATGCTGCCATGCGGTCTAGATAGATGCTTAAGGCCCTTCGAATGTCAAGTCAAGGCCCTTGATGCTCCAGTCTATGAGATGGTTTCTGCGCTCTGTGGAAGGCTGAATTTACTTTAGGAGTGAACAATGGATCCAATCGGAGAATCACTGTCTGCATGAAACACTTTCTCATTGACAATGCCGCCAATTCAGAAATTCTTCTAGCTGATGTGATTGTAATTAGGAAGACCATCTTATATGTCAGGAATTTAAGACTAGTGGTTCTTAAAGGCTTGAACGGGCCGGTTATAAGTACGGTTAATATCTTGTTGAGATCCCAGGTGGGATAGAGGTGAATTACAGGAGGTCGTAAGTTTTCAGCACCCTGCGGACATGTGGATGGTGTACTATGGAACGGAGGTCACCCCAGGTTATCACCGAGGCTAAAGCCGCCACCTGTCTACATAAAGTATTTGGAGATAGGCCCTTGGTCAACCCCTCCTGTAAAAAGTCCAATAATTGTCCTATTGATGGAGCAGTTGAATTGATCTTAGAACCCTGGCACCAGCGACAGAAGGCTGACCATGTGGCCTCGTATATACGATTTGTTGAGGACCGTCTGGATGCTTGAATAGTGGCAATAGCATCCTCTAAAATTCGTTGGGCCCTTAAACGGCTCCGCTCAACCTCCATACGGCTAGACTGAGCCATTGTGGGTTCTGGTGAAGTATCAGCCCCTGGGAGAGGGAAACCTTGGACGGTGGAATTTTCCAAGGTTGTTCTCTCGATAGGCTCTGTAAATCTGTGAACCACGTTCGCCTGGGCCAGTAAGGGGTGACCAATATCAATTCCGCTCGTTCCTCCAATAACTTCTGGATCAACCTGGGTATTACCGGGAGTGGAGGAAATGCATATAGAAGTCCAGGAGGCCACAGACATCACAGGGCATTGACGGCCTCTGCCCCCTGAGTCAGGTACCTTGAAATATACCGGGGCAATTGGGTGTTGAGAGGAGAGGCAAATAGATCGATCACCGGTTGCCCAAACCTCCTCACTGCTTCCTGAAAGACAGCCGGGTGTATGCATCACTCTGCCTGATCTATCATGGCCCTGCTGAGCCAGTCTGCTTGTGTGTTTAAGGCCCCTGCTATGTGTTCTGCCTTGAGTGAAGACAGATTGGCCTTGGCCCATTTGAACAACTTGGTCATCTCCAGCATCAAAAATTTGGAATGAGTACCCCCTTGTCTGTTTACGTGGGCCTTGGTTGTGGTATTGTCTGTCAAGACCAGAACGTGGCATGAATGGAGAAGGGGTAGAAAACTGCATAAGGCCAAGTGAACTGCTCGCAGTTCCAACAGGTTGATGCTTTGTGATTGTTCAGAAATAGTCCAAATTCCTTGTGCAGTGTGGGATTGGAAGTGAGCTCCCCTTCCTATCAGGCTTGCATCGGTTGTGATCGTTGCCCTATGAGGTTCCTTGAAAGGGCACCCCTTGTTTACCATTTTTTCCAACCACCAGCGGAGCAATCGGAGAATGTTGTGTGGTACCTTTATTCAGACGTTGGAGGTGGCTCTTCCGGATCGCTGGAAAGGTAGCAGGAACCATTGCAGCTCTCTAGAATGGAATCAAGCCCAAGGTACAATAGAAATACAAGAAATCAGTTTCCATAACAGTTGAGACAGCAATGCCAGGGAAACCCTCTTTAAGGCCCTGATCTCTTTGGCCAAAGACTGAATACTGTTTAACCTGTTCTGAGAGAGAAAGACCTTGCCCTCCACAGTATCTATCACTGCCCCCAAATGAACTAGCCTAGTTGAGGGGATCAGGTGGCTTTTATCCCAATTTATGGAAAAGCCATGACCCTGAAGGGTCCCCAGAGTAAACTTGGTATCCAATTTTGCTTGATGTCTGGAAGATGACAAAATTAAAATATCATCCAGATAACATTGTAAGTGGACAGATTTGATCCTGAGCGAGGTAGCCAATGCTACGAGGACCTTGGTAAAAGCCCTAGGGGCCAAAGCCAGACCAAATGGCAGGGCGATATATTCATAGTGCCGATCACAATAGCAAAATCTAAGATATCTGTAGTGAGCAGGTCTAATTGGTATATGTAAATAAGCCTCTGTGAGATCTATAGAGGTCATGACATCGTTCTCTCTGATGCTAAGCAGAATGGACTGGAGAGTAGTCATCTTGAATTTTTGATAAACCAATGTTTTGTTCAGACGTTTGAGGTCCAGAATTGCCCTCCAGCCCCCCGAGCTCTTTGGGACTATAAACAATAGAGTAACAGCCTTGACCCCGCTGTTCAGATGGGACCTGTCTAATGGCCCGAATATGCAGAAGATGATTGATAGCCTCCTGCATCAACGCCCTCTTAATGGGGTCCATGGACTTAGGGCTCCTAATGAAAAAGTTTGGGGGGGAGGATTGAAACTCTAGTGCCAAACCAAACCTTATGGTGTCCTTGACCCACGCATCAGAGGTGGAACTGTCCCATTGATCAGCAAACAATTTTAGCCACCCTCCAATGAGAACTGCTGTCAAAGGCTCACTTGGGGCGACGAAAAAATCAGCCTCTAGTGCCTCTGGGGTTTCTACTATTTTGGCCTCCCCGCTGACCTCTATTGGAAGATTGAGACATATCCTGTCCAAAACTGGGCCTGCAGCCTGATGTTCTCTGAGATCTGGGAATGTAAGGGCCCTGATAGTAGGGCCGAAAGGAACCCCTTCGAAACTACTGGGACATTCTGTTTTCAGACCTCAGAAAAAGAGGGGGAAGCACTTTTTTCTTGTTTCTATTCTCTATAAGGAGGGGCTCCAAGACACTCAAATAATTAATAATCAAATAATTTGTCCCCAGATATTGGGGCTGATGCCAACTTGCATTTATGCTTGGTATCCACCTGCCATTGGAGGGAGGGCCATGTAAAAAAAAAGGACGCAGCTGTAGCTGCCCTAATAGCCCAGGCATCAGAAACATGCACCTTACGGAATGCTAATCTGCTCTCTTTTCTTCCACTCTCAGGGCTTCCTCGGCCTCTTGGAAAAGGTTGAAAAAGAGGCCAAGTCCATCTGATGGATCGACTCCCCGCTCCATGGAAACACCCTGATCCTCAAAGTCCACCTCCTCCCGAAGCCCCTGGGCTGGTATGTTAGGAATATTGGGGAATACCTGAGATTGGTGTTGTTGGATATGTGCGAAGGATCGAATGGACAGGGATCCCGCATCTGAAGTGGCCGAGAAGTGTCTGGTCCTGATGGATTGCTGAACTCCAGCCGCAATGCCCCTTTGAATCGCCATCTCCACCCATTGCCTCATTTCGATGGGGATAGTCTCAGGTAATCCCTCCTCCTGTCTTAGGCCGGCAGCCATAGGGGTGAAGGTTGCCTCTGGAATTGGTCGGGCAGTGCTCAATGGAGGAGATGTGCCTATGGGGGATTGTCCAGAAACCGCCTGTCTGGGCCGGGTAGATAAGTCCAAGGACCCCATCAATGGGTTTGGATTCTGATCAGATTGTTGTGTCATAGCCATCTTGTCTGCCGCCCTGGCTCGATTCTGCAATTGTCTTTCCAGTGCTAGGTGCCAGCTATGGACATCCTTATCTGCCAGCTTAGAGGCCTTTTGGGGACCCACTGGCTTGTTTCGGGACTTATTTGGCTTGGAGCAGAAAGCGTTATCACATTCCATTGTGTATGACAGATTGTCTTGCCTCTGAATGTAATTTTAATTTTTTTAATAAATTATGATTATTATTAATATTGTTGTTGATATTTGTACTTTGGGGTGATGCTTTCCCCTGCAGTTGAAAGTAGAACACTCCTCCAGGAGAGTAAGACTATATAGATATATATATCTATATATATATCTACATAGGTATGCCCATATACATATACATATGCCTATATCTATATGCATAACTGTGTATATGGTAAACAGCATCTGAGGGTCCCCAGCAAGGGAAACCCCCAATTGCTCCAAGTGAGAAAAAATTCTGGATCCCTGGTCCCAGCAAGGGAAACCAGAAATACAGGCTCTGAGGTGAATCCTTTCCTGTCAAAATCAAACGTCCCGCAATTTAAATGGTACTCTCAGTTTCAGTCCAAATAAATGATCCAAAGGCAAATGCAAAGAAATGCCCGATTAATGACTAGCCGGCTAATGCAATATTAGCCAGACAAGGGAGAGCCAAATCCAGGGAGAACCAATTTGAAAGGTACTGCCTTGGTCCCCAGAAAGGGAAACCAGCGAGGAATGGTGCTTGTGGTAATTGGGCACAAAATTGAGCCATCCGTTGAAAAAGACGATAGGCAGAATCACCGTTGCTAAAGCCTGAGCTGTCAAATGAGCCGTTACAGCTGCTGCTGCTCTAACTTGCGATTTAAATACTGCTTTCAGATGAAACAGCGAGGAGAAGAAAGCCGCGCTGCGAGCGCTCCGCTCCGATCGCAGAGAAAAATGATCGGAAGGTTAGATAAAGAAGTTGCCTGAGGCGGTAGCCTCAAGCTGCCTGTGGAGTGTCAGGCTCCGCTATTTCCAAAGAAACTTTTTTTTTTTTAGAACTAATCGAGGGGCAAGCCTAAAAACCCAAATTAAATGGGGAAGAGTTATAAAGAGCAAACCTGAATCAGAGAAAAACCGTTCCAGTCAGGGAGTGCACAACCTCTTACCACGAAGGCTGAGCTAAAACTGGGGAACGCTGAGGTGGTGTTCCGTGGAGGAGGAAGAGCGTCCCGGAGTTTTAAGCCCAGCCTTTCCAGAAGAGACTGAAGCACCTCCCACTTCTGGATGCTCTGAACAGCTGATGGGAGAAAAAGTTTCTTTTACTACCAGGTGGCACTCTCTGTTATATCCATATTCAGCCCCTTTTTTCTCTCCTCAATTTAGGGCTATTGAGATTCAAAAATCCAGTAAGTCCAAATATCAATTACTTTTTTTTGACACATTCAAGTTCAGCTTTAATTATTCCTATTTAGTACCAAAATCATATATTTATCCAAATTAAATAGGTATTTTCTTCTGGCTTCCTCCTTTCAAAATACAACACCACTTTCAGCTGTTAAAAAAGTTTTTTCCCCCCTCACTTTCTCTGGTCACCGCTTTTATAATCTCTTAAAAATTTCTTAAAATTTTAATTCTGGGGTACCTTTATGTTTAAATGTTGCGCCTGGGTTAGCCCGATTTCCTGCTGTCCCCTTCTTTACTGCTCCTGCACAATTTTTGTCCCGGTCAGCTCTTTCTCTTCGGGGTGGCCATATTTGACCACCTCTACAGCCGTCTTCAGAGGAGAGTAAAATGCCTACACAGATGAGATGTATCTCCCCTCAACCCAGCTGGCAGTCTCCCCCTTCTTCACTTCCCCTACAGGGTGGTTCTGGCCCCAAATGCAGATGATCGGGGCCTTCCAATGGGAAAGCACTGATCAAAGTCGTGCACAATCGCAGTCTCAGGTCCATCAGCAAAGAAGACGTCAACCAGAAGATCCTACAACACCTTGAATCTCCAAATATCTATGCAAGGATGCTCTTTGTAGACTTCAGCATTCAATACCATCATTCCAGACATTCTTCTAACTAAACTAAACCAGCTAGTGCTACCTGAACATACTTGTAAGTGGATCATAAGCTTCCTAACAGACAGGAAGCAGCAGGTGAAGCTAGGCAGAATCCCATCTGATACCTGTACAATTAGCACAGTCCCCTCCCAGTCTGTGTGCTTTCTCCACTTCTCTTTTCCCTATATACCAATGACTGCATCTCAAATGATCCATCTGTTAAAATACTGAAGTTTGCAGATGATACAACAGTGATTGGCCTCATTCGAGACAATGACGGATCTGCATACAGATGAGAGGTTGAACAATCAGCCTTGTGGTGCGACTGGAACAATCTGGAACTGAACACACTCAAAACCATAGAAATGGTGGTAGACTTTAGGAGAAACCCACCCATACTACCATCTCTTACAATATTAGACAACACAGTATCAACAGTAGAGACCTTCAAATTTCTAGGTTCTATATTATCACAAGACCTAAAATAGACACCTAACATCAAAAACATCATCAAAAAAGCACAACAAAGAATGTTCTTTCTGCGCCAACTCAGAAAGCTCAAACTGCCCAAGGAGCTGCTGGTACAGTTCTACAGAGGAATTATTGAATGTGTCATCTGCACTTCTATAACTGTCCGGTTTGTTCTACAACCCAACAAGACAGACACAGACTTCAGAAAGTAATTAGGACTGCAGAAAAACCAACCTGCCTTCAATCAAGGACCTGTATACTGCACTAGTAAAAAAGAGGGCTGTGAAAATATTTACAGACCCCTCGCATCCCGGACATAAACTGTTTCAACTTCTACCCTCAAAACAATGCTATAGAGCGCTGCACACCAGAACAACTAGACACAAGGACAGGTTTTTCCTGAATGCCATCACTCTGCTAAACAAATAATTCCAACTATTTACAAAGTCTGCATTACTATTAATCTTCTCGTCACTCCTTATCTCCCATCCTCTCCCACTTGTGACTGTATGATTGTAACTGTAACTTGTATCCTTACGATTTTTATTGACTGTTTTCTAGTAAGATTTGATTGCTTATTGTACCCTGATTATTATTGTTGTACCTTATAATTCTTGACTCTTGACGAATAGATCTTTTCTTTTATGTACACTGAGAGCATTTGCACCAAGATAATTTTCTTGTGTGTCCAATCACACTTGGCCAATAAAGAATTCTATTCTATTCTATTCTATTCTATTCTATTCTATTCTATTCTATTCTATTCTATTCTATTCTATAAATTGGAGTAGGCCCACATTTCAAAAGGGAATAACGTACTGTGTTTTTTGTGTACTTTGTGTTTTATTAATTTTTTTCATTCATTCATTCATTCATTCATCTTATTAACCATGACTCAGGACAGCATAAAGCCAATAATAAAAACAATATTACAACTCGTAAAATACTCTTTAAAATAAATGAAATAAGATAAATTATAGAGAACACCTATATAAACATCTATCAGACAGGTTCTCCATGGGATTCCCAAAGTTGCTGGAAGAAAATTTTCAGAGCCTTCTGGAAGTATACAGGAATGTGGCTAATTTAATGAGGGGGGGGGGGGTGAGAGAGAGTGTTAGGAATATAAGTCACCTAACAGGTATTTGGGTTAGAAATATATAAACCAGGACAAACATTTTAGTACTATATCTTTAAGGGAATGCAAAAGCATGCAATTGGGTGTGGTTTCTCAAACAGCCATAAGATGGAGCCAGAAACCTGGGTTTTTTAGCCTTAGTCTCAGAAGAGAGTGTGTCTGAGTAAGTATCTCTGTTTCCTTCTGTTGGAAAGTATTGCCGTTCCTCCATTTTTCCTAATTGACTGATATTACTGGATTTGATGTAAGTCTGATACTGAACTGTTTTTGACACTGGAATTTGATATTTGGATTATCCCTGGATTGAAAACTGACTGATTTAACTTGTGAATGACTTTGGATTGCTTATTTTGGACTTTGCTTAAACCTTTCTGGAAGTAAAAACCTACATTTACTGTACAATGTATCTGTGTGCTCTGTGTGTATTATTCCAACACTACTCTCTATACGTCTCCCTGTATGCGCTCATTCTCCTAACGGGGAATTACCTCAACAGAGAGATTTATTTCAAGAGAACAGGAGTCACAGTAGAAAAGACATCTTGATCTGTGTCCCATCAGATGAAGCTCTTTAGCCAACAGATTCCCCTACCCATCCAACCTGATGGAAAGGATATACTAAGAAAATGGAGAACATAGTTCTTCCTGATTTTGTTTAATTCCAGCCAAAGTCCCTCAGATAATCTGGATTCACGTCAAATAAAACTTTAAAGATCAAAACCAGCACCTTGAATTGCACCTGGAAACAAATTGGCAGCCACTGCAGCTCGCAGAACAGAAAACATTTGCCATACTAAGGTCACATCTAACTGGTTGTGTAGCTTCATACTGCATCAGTTGAAGCTTCTGAAGAGTTTCAAGGACAGCCATTTCTCCTACACTAATACTCTCTGGAAATAAGGAGAGCATGGATGATTTTCTGAGTAGAGTCTCATGGTCTAGGAATATAATTTAGTTATGTAAATAAACAGGCAAATATTTAATCCATTTTTATTTACACATGTATGGATGGCTTTGAGTGAAACCTGTTGGGAAACTAAATATATGATTAAATGCACTAAATGTGACCATAAACAAGGAACTTTCTTCCATATGTGGTGGACCTGCCCCAAAGCTAAGAAATATAGACTCAAAATTATGAATTGGCTAGAAGAAATTACAAAACAAAAAATTGAAATGAAACCAAAGATATTTCTATTGGGTATATTAAGATATAATATCTGTAAAAACTTCAATACCTTATATATAATAACCGCGGCCAGAATTGCCTTTGCCCAGAACTGGAAACAAGACAATACTCCTTCCAACGTAATGATAATAAAAAAGAATGTGCAGAGATGGATAGGTTATCGATGGAACTAAAAGATAGAGAAGAAACGGGGTACTATGAGATTTGGAATTTATGATACAATTGGTTGAAAAATAGACGCAAACCTGATAGATGAGGAGCTATACTAAGATGAGACAAATATTGTTTGTAATCTTGTAAATATTTGGTTTAAGTTGAATGCAGAAATAACTACATAACATATAGAAGCAACCTACATAATTAGAAAGCATATCAGTGTGAGTGAACACTGATATTGGAACGCTGTTGTAATGAGTGGAAATGTGTTTTTATGATGAAAATATGATTAATAAAATTTAAATAAATAAATAAAACACCAATGCTCAAGAAGAGACTGGCTGGGACAAGGCCAATAACCTTCAGAGAAAAATAGATTATTTTTAAGAATGCTGCCTCAATTTCTATTAACCATATTCAATAAGATTGCTCATGATAAAGATAAGAGTAATGTGGCTTCATGATAATACAAATACAAGATTATAATTTCTTGATACTCAGATAATCAGAAATCAAAATACCAATGAAATCTAATCAATACATTAAGTATGTAACACTATTAACAATAGGTGAATGCACAGCACTTTAGTTTTTTTATTAAGATTTTAAAAATCCAAAACATTGTGGGAAGCAGATAACCTCTTTATGAAGTATAAGCCTATTTATTTATTTATTGCCGCTCTTTGAAATATAATGTGGTGGCCAATCATGATGCAGAATTTATTAAAATATTCACTAGAATAAAACAACTGCTGTACATTGCCAAGAATGCTCTTCCAACTAATTTGAAGACAGAGATATTCTTGCCCTCTGATAGGACTTTGTATAATCTCAACTGACTGAGCTCTCAAGCTCTCTACTACGTTGCAATTATATAATCATCAGATGATGGAAACAGAAATCAGGCTCTGCTGCATCAAGAACAGATATGGCCCGACCCAAAAGAGCCATGTTCAGAGGGCCATGAGTCCCAATAAATTCAACAAATTTCATATAATTCATAACGCAGCCCTATTTCTTTTTGTCTTCCAATGAAAGATACAATGTTCCCTCATCTGAATTAACAACTTCTGGGCAATGATCATGAGCATTTCTCATATGTACATGTACATGCCCTTCTTATGCTTCAATGCATTATCAATCCATTATCAATCAGGCTTACATGAGTACTAGAGATATTTCTTATTTAAGGTTAATTATATCATCCAATTTTTAAAATTGTTTTAAATTTTGCTAGCTGCTTTTCCTGGGAGTTGAACCTCCCCTTCTTTTGTCCTTGTCAATGATTACAGTATTCAGGAGACATGAATATTGACAAGCATGGAAAAACAGCCAGATACAACAATTTATATTTTATTTTATTTTTCGTTGGCACAAGTGTGGGGAGCACATTGTATTCAAATAGGAAATTGCTTGGATTATGTAGTTCAGATCTCACACATCTGCAGCAAATTAATTTGTTGTAGCAGATTAATTATCTCATAGCTTCTATTTAGGCTGCAGCTGTTGCTATTATGTTAATATTTTCAGTACGACTGTCTACAACAGGTATATGACAGCCTCAGACAATTTCTGGATGGGTCTTCTTCCAGCTGCATGTGGAAATTGAGAAAAACATGTTTATTTTCTCTGGCATTTTTGCTTTTTATTTATTAAGAGATTGGAAGGACTTTGGGAAACCGAATTCAGAAAAGGATAACAATGAACAAAGATGGCGCATGCAGAATTTGCAAGGGGGGGAAGAGGGAGCAGGGAAAAGAAGAAAATACTGAATATTGCAGTGTTGGGGTGATGAGTGTTTGGGCAGGGGGGATGGAAAAAATGCTGCAGTTTTCATGAAATAATAAGGTGAAGATGGAAAGGCACACAAAGAGTAGGTTTTTCATTGTCCATAAAATATAAACACAGATTAATTCTGTCTTTGGTTTGTTCATGCTTTTCACTCTGCACAGCAGGGATGTTCTTAAGAAGTTGCCCTCTGCGAAATTTCACTAAATGGAAACCGTGGACCTTGCATGATGTGATTATAATCACACCAGCTATTCTTTTAGCATAATTTTGTTTGAAATCCAGTAAACCATCTTATTTCCTTTAACACACACACACACACACACACACACACACACACACACACACACATATGGAACACCTCCACTTAATATTTTCTTGCTTTTTAAAATACCCCTATCATAACTTCTTTTGTATCTTACATGTCTTCCATAGGGAAAGAGTCAAAAGCAATATAATAATTTTGAGTTGATGTGAAGATATCCACTGCTGGCAACCACTGCAATAGTTCATCATGTTGCCTACTAACAGAAAGATAAAAATGTTTATCAACTTCATGACGCCAGTGTGCCCAGGATAAAAAAACTATTTTAAAATTTGCATTATTCAAGAAATGAAATAAGAAAAAAAAGATTTAGAAAAAAGTTTTAGAATGCTTTGGAGTATAAAATGGTTTTATGTTTTAATCTTATCAATGATTTACTATAATTCTATTATTTTTAGCAGTTAGAGTGTAGAAAAGATTTTGATTTTGTAACAGATAAATTCAGGATTTTGCCGCAGTATACATCTGCAGTCCCAGAATCCTCTGGAAGATAATCCTCCTTGAGAAAGGAAAACGCCTTTAACCTTTCGTGAGTAACAATATAAAAATATACAACCATTTAGAAATTTAAGAAGGGAGGAGAAGACTGGTGAATTCTAAGAGTTAATGATACTGACTCTACATTGAAATAAAAACTAAAATGAAAATATTCTATAGGTATTCTGTCTTTTGTTTTTCTGATTGCTACCTTCATTGATCTTCCACTGATGGATGCACCCCAAGATATTTCTAGCATCAATGATCATCACCATCTTGCATATAACTAAGAAATTAAAAGCTAGCAACTGAAATTTATGCAACGTTAACACGACTAAATTGTAGAAATATGCATAACCTTGCACATTTGTTCAGAAATAAATTTCACAGACCTGAAATTTTCTCTTAATCTGATTAGCAGTTTGTATTAACATAGATTTAATTCAAATACTTCCTCCCCCTTACTGTCAGACTGACACATTTTATTCTTTTATAGTTGAATTTTAAGGCAGTATCTAACAATGAAAATAAGCAATTGTTCTTACATTGGGTGGCATCCAAAATGAAGTTATAGCAGTTTAGTATTTTATGTTGTTAAATTACAATAATTATGAAAAATTAAGTTGGCTAGTAATTACATGCAGACCTCAGATATGAAGCATAGAATCTCCTGGTTGTAGGTTAATGAAATTTAAATTTAAAAAATAACAATTTGTTATGAAGGATGCATCTGATAGAAGAAATCTGTAACTGTTAACCCAGAAAGAAAGAAGGAATTGAAACATCGTTTTCAAACTGTTGTTCATTATTTTCTTTGCTCAACTTGTTTATCTTTTCCAGATCTTGATAATTAAAGAGCTATCTATTTTAGAACAGAATAGAATGAAGTAGATTGAATTAGCGGAATAAAATGTTTGTTCTTTTTATTTGATTGAAGTCAGGTTTTTTTTCTCTGCAAGGCTGGCTAACTACAGGAATTCCAAAATGATTTAAATAAAAAGGACATATATAATGCAAAAATATTTTTCATTATGAGATTTTGAAATGCTTGAAGGGAAAAGATCTAGCAGCATTACTTCATAATTAGGATGTAAATGTTCAAGAATCATTTACAATGCCATCAATATCATCATAAAAGTTTCAAGAATTTCCCCTCCTTGTTAAGATACAATAAATATTTTAAAGGTCTGACCAGTATTTATATTTATCTGCAAAAATTACTAGAGAAAAAGGCAACCTCTCATTTTGTTCTATTTATTTCATAACACTATTCAATCATCTTACATTATGATCACTTGAAAATTAAAATATGTAACCTAAAATACGCATATAATTTTTTTAAATCTTATGTTTATATTTTAAAAATTGATGCACACACATACACATTTCTAAACTACAGTATTCCAAAAGTATATTCTAGTTCTTGTTAACAATTATTATAAAGAATTATTATTCTTCACATTAGGCTATTTGATTGTATTCATTGCAATATGATTGAGGACAATTATTTTCAGTGACAAATGCTGACATTCTAAGGTTAATTTTGAATTGTTCAAAAATAAATATATGCTTTCTTCCTTTTCTCTAAGTTTCAAGAAACACAGAGAAATTATCTGGACGTTTTAATATTCACATCAGATTAGTAATCATCTGGGTATATTTCAGATGCATGCATGTTTACACTTTGAACATTTCAAATGTAATGGCTTATGTATTCATTTCTTAAGGTGTTTTTTTTTAAAGCTCAATATTCATCATGCAATTTAGTATCCAAAAAAAAGAAGCTCATTGTAATCAAATCCCACATCTACCTAGCTATCTACTTATATCTACCTACCTACCTACCTATCTATCATCCATCCATCCATCCATCCATCCATCCATCCTTCCTCATGATTTCATTTCATGCCAAACATCTGCTTTATGCTCAAATATATTTCCAAACTAATAAGAAAATTATTTTGGTTATTTGGATGGGCAAAGCAAAATGCTGAAGTTCAAAACATTTCTTTAGTTGCCAAGTTTATTTCTGTTTTTCATATACCATCAAAGAAAGCATTCATGTCACTTCTTAGAATTTTGTTTTTATAGATGTGGAGCAGATTTTAATCCAGAAGAGGCAATTGTTTGACACTGGATTCAAAATAAAGCTGTATTCTTGTTCTATTTACAGTATTTCTGTAAATTATCTTAAATATGTAGCATTGGAAGTTAATTATACATATTTTAAAAGCTCCTTGCCAGGTATTCTATATTTGGAATTGTTTTTCTTATTAGGATCATCATTTCAGTGTCCTCCTGAAATGTGCATAGCTATAATTTAATATTTTCAGTCCACATCAAAATAAATTATATTTATCTTAATCATAATTTTCTCTATTTTACTCATTGGCTTCTTGAATTTAAAGAAAACTAATTTCAATAAATAAAAACAGATCAACATCCTAAGAAACACTTATGTCATTTTTCCTCAAAAGAATAAAAAAGTCAGTTCCTTACAAGGTATATTTCTTATCGTAGCGCTAGATTATAACAGTGTTAGAAAGGGGCAAAGCTGGAGGGTATATCTGTGCGGTATATCTGTACGGTATTAAATTCACTCAACACCACAAATCTACCAAGCTCTAACCCCTGAGGAAACTTCAAACAGCATTCTTATGAATATATCTTGAAAGTCAGGCTCATTTTTAGATACATATGAATTTATTAAATTAAGCCTAATTCACAAAATGAAAACACAATGAATAATAATTTTATGTATAAATTATATTATGAGTGAGGGGTTATTATTTCAATTGTAAAGAGTGCATTATTAGCAGGGCTACTTCCAATATTTCTATCCCCCAAATTTACCAGCCTGATCTCTATAAAACAAATGATAAAAAAAAAACACTATTCCAACATTTAAAAGTATAAAACAAATAAATCCTGATTTCATAACATGCACATTGTTTATATGGGAAAATGTCCTAAAACTATACTAAAAGATGCAGAAATATATGATAAAAATATAAAAGGAAAGGGAGAAACAAAGGCCTCTTGAAGAAAATAAAAGTTGAGAAACCTACTTGTTTAATAGCCAATTCACATAGCTTTCTTCACAGTGCCTGGAGAACGAGGTACAACAGTATCCCTCCCACTCCAGCAATATCCAGACTTCAATAGTCCCAGCTCTTCAGACCTCAGAGGTTGGGTTGGTATACAAAGAGTTTCTGAAAGGTATCAGGGACCATGAAATTCTTCAAGGGCAGCAAACTGATTTTCTTGTTGTGATCACGTACTAAGTGGGATTACTTACTAACAATGTGATAGTGATCCCTAATGGAAGCAATATTTCTAACTGAATATCTCATATTTTTGCCAAAGGTTCCAAAAATGGATCCCTCAGCATCCTTTTCCTCTTTTTAATGAAGGTGAAAAATGGATTTAAGATTGCAAAGCTAAGGCAGTTTACCTTTGCTCATTCAGTAGCATAGTGTAAAGCAGCTGAGGATATATTGATGCTTTTAATAGACCATCAACAGCCATTAAGGTTAGAAGGCAATGTTTTACTTGCTTACTTTTACAACCATCGCACCAAATGAGGCTACTAAAAATAATGTCAAGGTTTATCAGTTTACAAAACGATCTGTGCTTAATAACACTGCCCGATGCTTCTTACTTTAAAGAGTGGTTGGAATCACTAAGGATTATAAAATAAAACGGCTGTCCCTTTTGGAAAAGGGTAACAAAACTTATGTTTTTCATCCTTCACATGCACACATATTTTCCAATATTCATGGCAATATTAACAAATTTCTAACATAAAACTCAACTGAAAATTCTCACTTTTTATGTTAAATTCTTCTAGTTTAGTGCCAGTTGATTAGGGATTTTTCTCTCTACTTTAATAAAGAGTAAATTTGAATGGCAGTGAAATAAATAGGTACGTATCACTCTTAGTTATCATGGAAAATGTTTTGTTATATTCAGTTATGGTTTCTATCAGTTTCTATGAGCAAGATATAGCATCTCATCCCCAAAGCAAATATATTGATTCAACAGCACTTAAAAAGAAGATTGTACTTCCCAAAGAGAGAGTTAAGGTAGATGGTAACTGGGAGAGTGATTTTCCAGGGAGCTTTTTGCCCTAGCAAATCTTGTTCTATTTCTCCTTTTCAATCTCAAAATAAGAGACAACTGAGCTTCACCAGATCAAGCCTGATAATTTTAACTCCTGATTCTGTGTTCTGTGTTCCCTAACCTGGAAATCTTTCAATAGTGAGCACTGCCGAGAATTCAGAGAGCTGAAATTCATAGAAGTGGGCAGCATTGGGGAAAGCTGATCTAGACATTTTGAGTCAACCATGTTTCACTCTATGAATTGCACAATATTGATGGTAGTTCCACACAAACTTTCCCAAAGGAGGTTCTCATTCCAATTTTTTATCCATCCTAAGTTAAGTCAAATGGTTATTTGGAAGTATTAGAAAAGTATGACATACTCACACAGCTATTAAAATCAAAGATAAATGACTAGTAAGTTGCATTTAAAGTTACTTACTTCCCTTTTATTTCTAAAGCACAGTGCCATGTTTATGTCTTACCCTCTATGATTTTCTGTGTTTCATGAGGGCACTGATGATGATCTTACTTCCTAGAAAGTGAGCAAAGAATTGACTAGAAAAGCAAACTGGTCAGTGGCTGTTCCCATTTTGGAATATGTTCCTTCACATTCAAAAGAAATGATAAAACCCTTTAAAACAGCCTTTGATGCACTCTAGAGGCACTGCTGTAATTATTTTTATACTATAAGTTTGTCGGTTTTGACACAACACTTACATGCCTCCTTTATAGTGTGGGCCGCTGCTCAGAATCTTTGAGTTAGGCAGTAAAAAAGTATTGTAATAGATAAAACAATAGTTAGGGTACCCACTCTTGAAATGTCCTCTTTTCCAAACAATTATGTTGATGGGCAGTGATTCCCTAACCCAGGTAGAAACATATTCATATTACCAATCACCATAATCTATTTCCCATTTTTAAGTCTTAAATAATCCAGTCGAAGCAGCTTATTTTTAGTTTACAATATATTATAGTAAGTTAATGGGTCTCCCAAATATATGTATTGGGATTCCTATGCCAATGGCACTAAATTCCTTGTCTACACAAATATTAAATTCTGTTTTAATGCATGCATTAAAGATTGAGTAGTTATTGAAAAACAGTTTCAAGGGAAAAATAGTTTGAGTAAATCTACTGCATGATCTGCAAGGATACTAAGCTAATTGATTCAAAATAATAATTAAAATTAATTAAAACACAATCCCCTCCAAGAATGTGCCAGCAACACACAATTTACAACTCAAAAGTTTGTGTTGTGGCATAACAGCTGAATGGCCACACATATGGTTTGTAGAACTATCATAGTATCTATGTGTAGTATGTATAACTGTCAGAAAAAGCACACATTGCTTAAGACTGCAATCCTGTTTTTTCGGTTGTACAGGTGAAACTAAAAAAATTAGAATATCGTGCAAAAGTTCATTTATTTCAGTAATGCAACTTAAAAGGTGAAACTAATATATGAGACAGACTCATTACATGCAAAGCAAGATAGTTCAAGCCGTGATGTGTCATAATTGAGATGATTATGGCTTAGAGCTCATGAAAACCCCAAATCCACAATGTCAGAAAATTAGAATATTGTGAAAAGGTGAAATATTCAAGACTCAAAGTGTCCCACTCTAATCAGCTAATTAAGCCATAACACCTGTAAAGGGTTCCTGAGTCTTTAAATGGTCTCTCGGTCTGGTTCAGTAGGAATCACAATCATGGGAAAGACTGCTGACCTGACAGTTGTACAGAAAACAATCACTGACACCCTCCATAAGGAGGGAAAGCCTCAAAAGGTAATTGCAAAAGAAGTTGGATGTTCCCAAAGAGCTGTATCAAAGCACATTAATAGAAAGTTATGTGGAAGGGGAAAGTGTGGAAGAAAAAGGTACACAAACAGCAGGGATGACTGCAGCCTGGAGAGGAGTGTCAGGACAAGGCCATTCAAAAGTGTTGGGAACTTTCACAAGGAGTGGACTGAGGCTGGAGTCAGTACATCAAGAGCCACCACAGACAGACAGATGCTGAACATGGGCTTCAAATGTCGTATTCCTCGTCAAGCCGCTCCTGAACAACAATGTCAGAAGCGTCTTATCTGGGCTTATGAAAAGCAGAACTGGTCAGTTGCTCAGTGGTCCAAAGTCCTCTTTTCTGATGAGAGCAACTTTTGCATCTCATTTGGAAACCAAGGACCCAGAGTTTGGAGGAAGAATGGAGAGGCACACACTGCAAGATGCTTGAAGTCCAGTGTGAAGTTTCCACAATCTATGTTGATTTGGGGAGCCATGTCATCTGCTGGTCCACTGTGCTTCATTAAGTCCAGAGTAAACGCAGCCATCTACCAGGAGATTTTGGAGCACTTCATGCTTCTTTCCGCAGATGAACTTTATGGGGATGCTGACTTCATTTTCCAGCAGGACTTGGCACCTGCCCACACTGCCAAAAAGCATCAAAACCTGGTTCAATGACCGTGGGATTACTGTGCTTGACTGGCTAGCAAAATCGCTTGACCTGAACCCCATAGAGCAGGGGTCCCCAACCACCGGTCCCCAGCCGTGGAACAATTTCTACCGGGCCACCGGTTTGCTGGGTGCCGCCATCTTGTTTTGATGAAAAAGTGCTTCCGGTGAGCTTTTCCGGGTAGAAAGCGGTGCTTGAGTGCTGAAAGAATCCTTGCGCCTTAGTTTCATCGGGGGGGGGGGGGGGCTTCAAACAAAATTAAGGCGCGAGGATTCTTTCAGCACGCATGGCAAGGCGAGCCGAGGGACCGTCCTGAAGCCGTCGCGAAGCCCATTGACGCAGGTACAAAGGAGTTGTTGAAGGTGGCGGGGAGAAGCGGGGGACGGCTGGCTGGCCGGTCGCTCGGCTCGCCTTGCCATGCGTGCTGATGCCGGTACCGGGCTGCGGATGATTTTGTGATGCCGGTACCGGGCCACGGCACAAAAAAGATTGGGGGCCACTGCCATAGAGAACCTATGGGGCATTGCCAAGAGAAAGATGAGACATGAGACCAAACAATGCAGAAGAGCTAAAGGCTGCTATTGAAGCATCCTGGTCTTCCATAACACCTCAGCAGTGCCTCAGGCTGATAGCTTCCATGTCATGCCGCATTGAGGCAATTGCTGCAAAAAGGGCCCAAACCAAGTACTGAGTACATATGCAGGCTTCTACTTTTCAAAGGTCCGATACTGTTCTATGTACAATCCTTTAATTGACTGCATGTAATATTCTAATTTTCTGAGATTGTGGATTTGGGGTTTTCATGAGCTGTAAGTCATAATCATCACAATTATGACAAATCACAGCTTGAACTATCTTACTTTGCATGTAATGAGTCTATCTCATATATTAGCTTCACCTTTTAAGTTGCATTACTGAAATAAATGAACTTTTGCACGATATTCTAATTTTTCCAGTTTCATCTTTAAGTCCCCCTTGAATTCAAGGAGATCGGCAGCCAAGTGGCATGCATACTAAAAACGGTATAATAAGAGATGAGTCTCACGTGGAAATCCAGACTTCCCAGAACAGCCCCGTAGAACATCAGTACATGATCAGATCGTCTAAAAGTGCAAAATACAAGAGCGGATGGAGATAACACTGTAAGCAAATTCCGTTCCCCCACGTGGCTTCCCACAGACCCTAACCTCTCAATTCCGGCCTCGAATTCCTCTTCACTTCAGAGCGAAGACGGGGCCATAGAAAAAAAATACACAGCGGCCTTAGCCCGCTCAGTCCAGATCCCATGTTGCTCGAGTGTAATTTGCCTCACCTAGGAAGCATCAGAGTCGCGCAAGAGACCGGAAGCTGCCCGGGTTTCCTTGTTCCTTGCCAAGCGGACCTGCCATGTAAAATATCTGCTGAAGACCGAATGAGGAGCGAGTTGGTCAATCTAAGTTTGGTATGATTATCAGTAATACCGGTTGACCTGAGCACGATAAACTCTGGTACATAAGCAAAACGTTCATGTGGCGTTTCCATGTTCAAAGTTAATTTCTGTGCAGTTTACAGTTCAAATTAAGGAACACGATCTTGGTGGAAATATACAGGAAGAAATTAGCAAACATTTAAGAGTTTTGATAGGAGCGTAAACTCAGATTTTCAAAATAATCAGTTGACCAAAATATCAAATAGTATTAAATGTAAAATCACGATAATGTAAAATTCCAGTTTGAAGAAGCATTCTTAAAAAGTGTTACAACGCACATAAAATTGCGTGTTTTTTTAAAAAGTCCTGTATCGGGAAAATAATCATGACTTTCTTTGAAATTATATGCATTCGTGTGAATTGACTTCCGGAAAGGCTCTTCGAATTGATATATATATAAATCGCATACTTAACCTTTGCTAGGCGCATTTGCAAAATAATCCATGAAAATACTGCAGTTATTATAATTAATATCTGCACCTCCACTGACCACTCATTTTCCCTCTGTAAATGTAGCTAGATTGTAATGGAAAAGCACGTAGATTGTGTGCTTTTAGTAACCGCTCCGTGCTGAGTATTGAGGGAAGAATTGCAAAAAGCGCTTCCGATTACGTGAGAAAATCGCTGCAACATCCTTTTCCGAAATCCGTCCAGAACTTTAATTTAAAGGGCTATTTATTGGAGGGCGGAAACGGTTTGAGATGGGGATGGGATAATATTCGGAGCTAGATATTCAGACGGAACAAAAGCATTAAGCAAATCGATACAATCTCGAAGAGTATCTTATTTTACTTGTCTCCAACGAAAATGCAAGTTAGCACCAGTATCGTCGGAAACTGAGAAGAAAAACGACATTTCGTCAACAATCTCGTTTTCGCGGTTCCAAATGAGGAGGAGAGCGTGATTATCGTCCTCTGATGAGTCTCGAATGAAAAAGCCCACCAATTGTACGGTATACTTCATAGTGGGAGGTTCCCTGCACCTTTAAAGAGAACTTAGTCAGGTACCACAACTTCCTCCCCTCCTCCAGGCTGCGGGTATCGTTCTTCTTGCCAGTCCCCGGAAAAAGTCTCTCATACACAGCGAGCGACCAACTCCCAGCCTTCCCTGTTTAGCCTCATCACCGCTCAACTCAGGACTGAATCCTTGCACCCATTGTGGGTAGTTCTTCACATCTACAGACTCTTCTTCCTCACCCCACCTCCCCAATTCCTCTTCGTTCCGAAACTCCTTTAGCAGTGTCTGGTAAAAGCTTTCCTCCCCCCCCCCCCCCCTCGTTTATTTTCCTCCTCCTGCTTATGTTCATGTTTTTATATGTGCGCACGCAAACGAAAGAGGAAGAGTAGAGGCGCACTATTTCTCCAACCTCCTTTTTTATGTATATATGTATGTGTGCGCGCGCGTCCTCAACACTACTGGGTGGGTAGCCTGTGGAATGCTACGCGCAAGGCCAGGCGAGGCGGCGGCAGGATACAATCGAGTGCCTACAGTCACTATAAGAAGCTCCTTGTGAACGGCGCCATTTTAAGTCTGTTTCGCATACCCTTTCAGTTGGCTTGGCGATAGTGGTCGCGGCGGACGGAGAGAACCGGTATGAGTTCGGTAAAAAGGGGAACGGTGGAAAGTCTTTGAGTCGCCCGTGCTTGCCAGAAAAATACCAAGAGCAACAAAGGCAGTCATAGTTGGAGGCACGACCTGTGCGGGACCTTGCGGCCAGCGTTTGTGCCTCTTCGAGCTCCTTTTTACCTTCCTCACGGAAACTTGAGTTGGGTCTCGGGGCAATTTTTCCTGTCCCGGGGTTGGTTCGGTCGCGGGCCATCAATGGGGTGAAGGAGAAAGATGGAGTATGTTGATCCCACACAGGAAATGACTGGGTGGGGTAAATAACTCCTGTGATTTCTTTAATAATGAAAATTGTAATAGATTCAGATGCTTAAGCAAAATCAAAACAATCCAAGGGCGGGAACCAAGGTGGGGATACACTTCGGATCCTGTGTCTTTTGGAGACTGGGCGGAGGTGGGTTTCATCGGCGGGACGGAGGCCTAAAGTCGGGGAGTCCCTCTCGCTATACTTTAGCACTTCTGCGTAGGACATTTGAGGCAGCCTTGTAGAAGATAAACGTGGGTCTTGGAAGGATTTTGGGTGGAAAATTGGCCGCTTGAGAAAGGCGAAGGCGCTGAGCCGAGGTGGGCGGTGTCTTGTTTTTTGGTATACTCGGCAAAACGAGGCTTCGTAAGTCCAGGCGGGGTGGGAATTGTTGCCGGAGGACCGAAACTCACAATGCCCCCCTCCCCTCGGCTTGAGGCTGACTTTGGGGCGGGGGTTTCCTGTGCAGTATCGACTTGAACTGCGGTAAGTTGGGCGCGGCGGTAATTGAGACTGAAGGCATTCGTTTCAGATTTACTCGTTGCTTTAGTCTGCAAAGTTAAGAGTAAAAAGATGGGGGAAGTCGGGTTTGTTTAAATAGTCTGCACGGCATCGTTGCACTTAGAAACATGGGTGTCTCTTGCACTATCGGCTGTTGTCTTGATTAAATCTGCATATTTTGCAGGAGACTCTCTTTCGACTTAGCAACATAGGTTGTCTCGCGTTTCCGCTGTTCCTAATACGGGTGTAACCGAGACATTTTTAAAGAGATAGATGGGTAACTGCGGCGAAGATGGGGGAGAAGAATGGAAGTATCTCCAACACTGAAGAAAAGGTGTTTTACTGATTGGTGTGCGGGACGAGGCCCTCAATATTAATGTTAATCTTAACAGTTAAGATTTCTCAATAAGAAACTTCAGTTTGTGTTGATGTTTATTATTCAAGTTTGCGTTTTTTTAAAAAACAAAACATTGCAATATTACTATTGATGGTTACGTAAAAAACGTAATTTTTTTTTCCTAAATAAAGGTTTATAGAGGAAGAATGTAAGTGCAACAATATCTGTTGTCTAAATTTAGATGACTGCCCTTGATTATTGCTAATACTGTATTGAACAATTATGATTTTGAGTCTGAAGAAAATTTTTCCCCTTAAAATGACTAAGCTGGTAATGAAATCATAAGCATTTAAAATAAAATAAAGCGTTTAACCTGGTCCTTAATAAAGTTTATGTAAAATTCTATAGAAAAGTGTCATTGGACATGTCATTGGACATGATTTTTCTTTTGGTGGATGCATTTAAAAGTTTGTGAACTTAATAATTTAATAGTATCTTTTCTTTAACCAAAATCATTTTTTTAATTCTAAATAGCTCCTAGTTTGAATCAGAAATAGAATGTAACCTAATTGGAGAAAAATATTTATTAGATTTGTTAAGGCAATCTGACTCCAGAGAGAGATTGCAGCATTTTCTTGTAGTGTTGAAAGTTAGGTACAGTTTTCCAACAATAATTTATATAATCCTCAAAATTTATTATAGAAGGTTTCAGAGAATGTTCTAGCTAGTTGGACATATTAACCTAGTTTTTATCTTTATCTTATACCATTTTGTGCAGCTTCAGAAAACTGGTTTCTGGATAAAGAAAATAAATCTAGAATATTATGTACAGGAAAACAATGCTAATAAGGATGAGAATGTTTGTATTTTAGTTTGTTCCACAAATTGACATATGAGTGCTATGCCAGCTTTGCTTGTGTCCAAAATGAATTGTTTCCCTATGCTCATTTCTCTTTAAGATATAATTTAAAAGCATTGTTTGTAAGTAGCAATTGATAATAGGTATTGTGACAACTGTAGCAACTTGTGTATGTGATCCTTTCATGAGCTTAGATATCAGGTAAATTAATATTGAATTTGTACTTATAAAGCTTTTACAGTACGCTTCACGTTATGTTTTAAGAATGAGTTTTGTTCTAAGCTTCTAATTTCTGCTACAGTTCTTTAATCTCAAAGAGCCTACAGTAATTTCTATTTGGGAGATATCTATATATCTGTTCATCTGAAGAGAGTTTTTTGCTTATATTTTTGTTAAGTTGTGAATTGTTTACAAGATGCTGAAAAAAATAGCTATAGTTAATTTTATGTGGAAAATGATCATAATCCACCTCCAAAAAAGAATCTTGAACTCAAAATTAACTGTAGAGGATGCAGTTTATTTATATACCAAGCAAGTAACCTGCCCTTATAATTTGAGTACAGTCAACTGACTAATGTGTGGGTTACAAATCCCAGATTTACAAGAATCTAATTGGAAATCATATTTGGTGAAACACATGAAAAAAATGATACTCTTAACGCTTTTGCTTCCAAATTTACTAGCACTGTATAGTTGTTTTGAGGATAGAAAAGTTTCCACCTTGTTTGACTGAACTGTTGCATTGTTAACTATGTTACATTTTTGTAATTGGGACTGAAGAACTTGAAGCCCATCAGAGATGTAATGCAGAGTTTCCAACATCTACAATCAGCATTATCAGTGGTGAGTCATAGTAGGAATATAGGAATAAGTAGGAGGAATAAGTTTAGTAGGAGTTGAGAGAAAACTCCTATGCTAAGTTAACTGAACTCCTAAAGACTCCACATTTAAGCATCTTAAACTTATCCAGCCTAGCTTTTAGATATCTGTAGACATTGTAAGGATTCTCCAACTTTATATTACAGGGAGTAAATGGAGTAGTTAAGATTGCAGTTTCTATTTCTATGAAGTAATACTACAGATACAAACTAATCAGTATGATATTTTTGCATGTAGAACAACAAATGAAATTTTGCCAATGGCCTAAGTGACTTATTCACTAAGTTATTAAGTGGCTCTACTATTTGTAATCCATACTATGCTTAGAATTTTTACATTGCTATTTTATAGTAATTGATCTACATTTTAAATGTACAATTAATTTCATACTGTTTCAGTTATAGTAGAATATTCTTTGTGTATCAGATAAAACAGTTCCTTCTTAACAATTGCATTAGGACTGATCTCACTTCTCCTTTGCAGGAGTAAATAGATGATTTAATTAACATGATCATTTGGCTCTTGGAACATAGATGGTAGGCCTGTTGCTAAGGTTTCTCAAGTAACAGCTTTTTTAACTATGCTTTTGAATATATTCATTGGGATTAGATCATGAAGAAAGAAAAAAGAAAACATATTCCCCCCTTCCCTGTTGACAGTGGAATTTTGTAGACAATGGAGTGGTGATCTTCAGAGTTGGAAATCAGTTTTCCATATTAGGGAAAAATAACATTTCTTATGCAAGCTATTGGGGCCTAACTAGCATGCCTGAACTATTGCATTACACTTTATTTGGAAGTTAACAACTGATGCAGAATGCGGTAGTGGCATGCACAATTCTTGGGGGCCCTAGGTTGGGCCATACTATATTGCTGTTCTGCAAGCTGCATTGGCTGTTGGCTGCTGGTTTGCTTCAGAGTACAGTTCAAGTTGTTATTATTTTAAAGCCTTAACTGTGTAGTTCCAGGCTATCTCATTCCATTGGGATTGGTCCGCTGCACCCATGCCTATAGAAAGGCTATAGTGCAGACATTGTTAAGGAATTTTGGCTAGTGGGGTTCATGAGAAGAACCTTTTTCCTTTGGAACAACATGCTTCTTCCCCAAGTGGTATATGCTTCCATCCTTTTGACCTTCCATAAGGGCCTAAACACCTAGCTGTGTTAATTGGCCTGGGACCCCAAAGCTATTCAATTAAGAGAAGATCCCCTCACCTCTTCCTGTGTACTTCATGGTCTTTTCTCCCCCTTCATTTTTCAATGATAATGTATTATTTGTTTTATCATTTTAATGTTTACTGATTTAAATTTTTACAAGCTGCTTCTAGCTTAGATGAATGCAGACAATCTAAATAAACTCCATTTAGAAAATAAAACACAAAAACTATATAAGCCAATGTTAAATACAAATGATCCATGAGTATAGCTATTATTGACCAATTCATGTTTCTACACAACTATGGGTTAAAACACAACCTACAGATGTCTGATAAAATCAACCAGGTTAAGTTGGATAATTGGATATTTTTCAGAAATTTCAAGAGTTAACATTAATTATGGCTTCAATGTCATGAGGTTGCAAATTTAAATATGTCCTAAAGATGCTCAGAATTGCAGATTTTTTTTGCATTTAAACATTGTTTTTATGCATAAGTTTACAAGGTTGATAAGAAACCATTTATCAAATGCAGCATTAGTCCTTGAAATTGATGTTAGAAGTACTTATTGACACTATATCCAATGTGATCCAATGTGAGGTTTGCTATAATGTTTTATTAAAACTGTTTTGATAGATTGAGTGCTTATTTATATGTTATACTTAGGAGGACACTAAATGCTCTACCTAGAATCATAATACAAGATTGTCTTGAATAGTATATTTTTGGAGGACATAAAAAAGGAACGACTGATATGTGGATTCCAGTGTCTGTACTGATGAAGGCTTCAAGACCTTTCTAGGCCCAATCAAACTTCCAGGTAGTAACAATATACTTAAAAAAAATACATCTGAAATGTGAGACGTCTCACTGTACAATGTAGTCATATAGCAGTAGCACTTAGATTTATATACCACTTCACAGTGCTTTACTGCCCTCTACGCGGTTTACAAAGTCAGCATATGTGCTCAGGGTCCTCGTTTTACTGACCTTTTCTGAAGGATGGGAGGCTAAGTCAACCTTGAGCCTGATGAGATTTGAACTGCCAAATTGCAGGTAGCTGGCAATCAGCAGACGAGTTGAAAGGATATTGGTTTGAAGATTTAACTTCCATATCTGAGGAACAATTAGCGTATGAAGTAATTTGAATGAGTGTTTAAAACTGAATGTATTTTATAGGTGACTAAATTTAGATACTGCATTATGTCCTTTCAAATTAGCACAGCATTCAAACCCCAAAAGGCTTAATATAAGATTAGCCTTCATATCAGAACTTATGAATTAGAATAAGATAGAATTATTTAGTTAGAAAATTTAGTTCATGTTAATTAAAATGGTTAACGGAACTTTGTTAATTAAAAGTATAGAAGTATAACTCCTCTTGTAATTTAATAGTTGTATAATAGTTTGTAGATTATTGATTAGGTTTTAGTTATTTAAATAACTGGGTCCTGTTTAAATGAATTTTTTAAACTCAAGTTTCCAATTTAATATTTTCTTGTAATTCAAAAATTGTATACCTTACATGCCACACTTTATATAGTACCTCTTTGTTTAGTATGCAATTTGTGCTCTTTTTTTATCCATGAGAAATACCTTTACAATATTTCCATTGTGTATGGTCTAGGTAGAGTGATAATGCAAGAGTGCAGATTGTTCTTTTTCTGTTTAATAGCAACTGTATTCTCTGACAGAATTTCCTAGAGCGCAGGTGTCAAACTTGTGGCATCATGTTGCCCTCACGTGATGTTTTCCCCTTCGCAGAGCTGGGGTGGGCCTGGCTGCATCTGGCCCCTAGGTTGCCAATTTGTCATCCCTGCCTTAAAGCAATCTGAAAGGAAACTGGTCAAAAGAAGATCTGAACAAGCTTGAACAAAATTAGAAATGGCATATGTTTCCTTATAACTATAGGCTAGTACAGGTAGTCCTTGACTTATGACCACAATTGAGCCTAACATTTCTGTTGCTAAGCGAGACATTTCTTAAATGAATTAGTCCATTTTATGACCTTTCTTGCCGTACTTGTTTAGTGCATCATGGCAATTTTTCAGTTAGTAACACAGTTATCAAGTGAATCTTCCCCATTGACTTCGTTTGTGAGGAGATTACAAAAGATCACACGACCCTAGGACATTGCATGTTATATGAACCAGTTGCCAGAGGATGGATTTTGATCATGTGACCATGGGGATACTGCAATGGTCGTAAGTGAAAAATGACCATAAGACACTTTTTTCAGTGATATAACTTTGAACTGACACTAAAGTAACTGTTGTAAGTTGAGGACTACTTGTAGAAATTTTCTTTTTTAAAAAAAAAATTATTCTATAAAAACAAAAAATACAAAAATCTCATTTCCATTAACACTTATTGCGTCATTGTATATACATCTTTCTTATTTTGTGACTATACATTATTTTTATCCTTATCCTTCACCCATTCGTACCACCTCTCCCATGTCGCATAGTATTCTTGATTCTCGTTGCCTTTCAGTTCCATATTGAATTTATCTAGTTCAGCACAGTCCATTATTTTTTGAATCAAAACTTCATCTGGTGGTATTTTATCACTCTTCCAATTTTGTGCTAAAGTGATTTGTGCTGTAGTTAAGATGTGTACATTAAGGTATCTTTTTATCTTTACTCAAATTCCCTTTGATCATACCTAATAAAAACGTTTGGGTTTACAAATTCAATTTATATTTTGTAATCTCAAAAAGCCATCTCTGTATTTTCTTCCAGTATTTTTTGACCTCTATACATTGCCACCACATATGGAAAAATGTTCCTTTCTTTTGTTTACACTTCGAGCATTCTGATTTCAAGGTGGGATACATTTTCGCCAGTCTTGCCGGCACTAAGTGCCATCTACAAAACATTTTATAAACTTTGGGACTTCCGGTTTGCAGGGCTTCAGCGGCAGGCAGGAATCCGCGATCGTGCGCGGTTTCTGCCTGGGCTTGCTGCTAGAGTGCCCCGAGCTAGCTGGCTTCGGGGCTAAGCCACCCCGTAGAGGTGGTGGAGAGGGGGGAGATAGCCGGCAGGGTTGAGGAAAGCCGCATCTTTCCTCCTCAGCCAGCCAAACTGCCTTTCCCAAAGGCGGTAAGAGCGGTGGTCAGAAATGGCCACCTTAAAGAAGCACTCAACAGGAAAAGAAAGTGCAGGAGGAAGATAAGAAGTGAAAGTTTTGGCTGACTGGGATAAAAAGCAACAACTAAGGTACCTTGGAACTTAATTTTTACAAAAGATTTTTACAAAAGAAGAGTCGGAAGCATTGAAAGAAAGTGAAAAGGGAAAGGTTTTTTTTTCCCCTCTCCTTCCTGACATTGACAACGGACTGAACTGAATAAGAAATCGGAAAAAATCTGCTTTGGCACCAATAGGTAATTAAGCTGAAAATAAAATTTGCCAAAGGGACAATAAAGATTTCTGGACCCTAAAAAATCCTTTTTTTTGTTATAAGCAGGAAGGGAGAGGAAAAGAACAAGGGCAGGATTTGGAAGGAGGAGACTGCCTGGAATTTAAAAGAATCTAAAGTTAAATCCCAATAAGACTTCCAAAGGATACATTTTAACTGGAACTTTGTAACTAAACAGTAACCCCAGGAAGAGAAAGTGAAAAAAGAAGAAAGTGTAAAAAGAAACAGTTTGTGTGTATTTGGGTTGCTTGGTGACTTTGGGATTTTTGGAAGACTAAAAACAATTGGGTGGTTGTTTAAAAAAATTCTACAATGGCATTATTTTTCGATGAACTGAAAATGGAATTTAGAAAATACAAAGAAGAGGCACAAGAAGGGAAGGGCTCCTTTGGCTCTGTTTTTCAATTCTTAGAAATGGCAATTTGCGTCTACAAGAAACAACAAGAAAAGACTGCGCAACAAGAAGATTGGGACAAAGAAGAAGCCATCTTTAATGAACAAGTAACTCTATCTGGGGAAGAAAGAGGAAAGGTGGGGAAAAAGAATGGAGAATTTAAGACTTAAAAAAACAGCCCCAAAAAGGCAAAAATAATGTGAAAAGTGGATATAATGTTGGGAAGCAACAGAAGAAGGAATACAGAAGAGGGAAATGGAGGTGGAGAGGCGGGGGTAAAAAGGGGAGAGAGAAGAAGGAAGGGAAGAAGAGAAGTTGCAAAGGTTTGGAGCAAGATGTAAAGAAACAGGATTTATTCAGAGATAATGGGTGAAAAATTAACTGAAAAGGGGATTCTGTAAACATACATAAGATTGTATTGTTATATTTGTAGTAGAAATGTTAGAAAATTGGAAACAACATATGATTAAAAAGTGGGATAAAATACTTAGTGTAATTTAGTGAAACTTTTGTGAACAAAATAAATGAAATAAAATAAATGAGAGAATTGGTTTAGGAAGGAACGGGAACATTTTAATTGCTCAATGTTTTATAAAAAAATAAGTGAAGTGGTGGGGAATTAACTATGGAAAGTTTATAAGTGTTCCCATAACAGTGTGATACTTATTTGAAAAGTAACGTGTAAAATGTTGAATTGATATGGATTGTTGTTTTAATTATATAATATATTTATATATATTTTTTCTTTCAAAATACAGTGTGTAGTTTTAGAATGCACCAAGCAGAATCTGAATGGAAGTTATGTATTATATTAAGTGTTATAATTTTAGGGGAAAGATATAAAGGCGTCATACTCCAATCAGTGATTACAGGAGAAATTTTGTTTAATGAGAAAAGATAGACAGCGGAAATAGGACAGACAAAGAATATAAGCACAATGATTTGAATTGAGATGAAATAAAATAAAATAAAGAAAGTGTAAAGAGGGGAGAAGCTATATAGAAAATGTAGAATGGTAATAAGATATGGAATGGAATATAAAAATGAGCATGGATTTGAATTTGTGTCTGTACGAAGAGATGTAACCCGGGATCAGGCTGCTTTCAAAAAAGATGTTTTTATGTTTTATGTTTTGTTCGTTTATGTTTGTTTTTAAAAACCAATAAAATTAAAAAAACAACAACATTTTATATTTATTTTCTTTGAATGTCGTCAACAAAGTCAGCTTCCAGTTCTTGGTCCAAGTCTTTTCCCACTCATCCAAATTTATATTATGACCCACATTTCTTGCCCAGGCAATCATTGGTCCCTTAACAATTTCCTCCTCTAGTTCTACCTCCAGTAAATAATTATATGTTCTTGTTATAAATTTTATATCCTTGCCTGTCAAGATTTGGTCCAATTTTTGTAAGTCTTTATTCTTCGCTCCTTTACATCTTTCTTAAATTTAGTTTGAATTTGCAAATATACCCACCAGTCTAATATTATCTAATATGTTCTTTTAGTTTATCCAGTGTTTTTAATTCCCCCTGTTCATCTACCAATTCTTTATATCTAATCATTTTTTTAGTGTCCCTTGTATTTGGATATAATATAGCTTCCATAGGTGAGATCCAGTTTGGTCTTTTCAAATAATGCTCTTTTTTTAATTTTCTCCCATGTTTGTAAAAGTGAGTCCCTTATCAAATGTCTATGGAAATAGGAGTGGATCTTATTCTTTTTATCCCATAGAAAGGCATGCTATCCAACTTGGAAGTCATGACCTTCTAGCGCCAAAATTCTTTTATTTTTTAAGTTTATCCACTCCTTAACCCGTAGTAAAATTGCTGCTTGATAGTATGTTTCCCATTTTGGGAGTCCCAAGGCCGCCTCTGGTTCTACTATCTTGTAACGTTTTCAATTTTATTTGTGTATTTTTCCCCATCCATATAAATTTCATTACTGTCCTATCTAATTCCTGAAAAAAATTCTTATCCAATTGTATAGGTATTGTTTGAAAATAGTATAATAGTTTCAGTAGTATGTTCATTTTTATGGCTGCAATTCAGCCTAATAGTGATAGTGGTAATTTTCCCCAATTGGCTAGATCTTTCTTTATCTGTGAAAGTAATTTTATATACTCGAGTATAAGCCGAGTTTTTCAGCACATTTTTTGTGCTGAAAAAAAACCCCTCAGCTTATACTCGAGTGAGATTCCCCTCTGAAAAAAAAAATGGTGTGGAGCTCCGGAGCTGGGCAGCTGCTTCCCTGCTTCCGGGTTTCCTTTGCAGCTTGTAAGCATGGGGGTAATTGGAAGCAGGAAAGTTCTTGCATGAGGATATATTGTTTTTTCTTTTTTTAACTGTTTTTAGGGAGGAAAAAAGACCCACCGTCATGTGAGAATGCTCAGACACGAAATCTATCTGCCTGAAAATAAGTGTGTGGGGGGGGGTGGGATTTTAACAGAGGGAAGACGTAGGGAGAAGGCAAAAGTGACGGAAGATCCTTCAGGGGAAACTGAGGGGGAGACTCACCGTTGGTCCAGATGAGCCCCCTTCTTCGCCCCTAAGGAAGCAGAGGCAGCCAGCAAGGGCAGGCAAGCCCTGCTTCGCGGACTCCATCCATCCTCACTCCCACCCACCCACCCAAAGCCACGAAGTCCACCAATCGCGCAGCCCAGAATCACCCTCCCCTCAGGGGGCAGCAACGACGCCCGGTGTTTCCTGAGACAAGAAGCTCCGCTGTGCAATGAAAGCGCCCTGGCTCTAGGCTCGTGGGCTCAGAAAACAACGGGAGCCAAGGTGGCTTCGGCTCCGCTCGGCTTCGTTTCCGCAGCCCCAGCTGCTTTCAGTCCGCTTGGGAGGAGGAGGTGGTGGTGGTGGTGGTGGCTCGCATTGTTTTCTGAGCTCTAGGCGTGGCTTCGGCTTCATTTCCTCAGCCCCAGCTGCTTTCAGTCCGCTCTGGAGGAGGAGGAGGTGGTGGCGGCGGCTCGTGCTGTTTTCTGAGCTCTAGGCTCGCAGGCTCAGAAAACAATGCGAGCCGAGGTGGCTTCAGCTCCGCTCAGCTTTGTTTCCTCAGCTCCAGCTGCTTTCAGTCCGTTTGGGAGGAGGAGGTGGCGGCGGCTCGCGTTTTCTGAGCTCTAGGCTCGCGAGCTGCCGCCACCACCTCCTCCCAAGCGGACTGAAAGCAGCTGGGGCTGAGGAAACGAAGCCAAGCGGAGCCGAAGCCACCTCGGCTCCCATCGTTTTCTGAGCCCGCGAGCCTAGAGCCAGGGCGCTTTCATTGCACGGCGGAGCTTCTTGTCTCGGGAAATGCCGGGCGTCTTTGCTGCCCCCTGAGGGGAGGGCGATTCTGGGCTGCGCGATTGGGGGACTTCGTGGCGGTGGGTGGGTGGGTGGGAGCAAGGACATTGACTTTTAAGCGCTGCCGACCGAGTGTTTCACAAATACCAGTGGGACCTCCGTCCACCACCACCCCTCCCTCTTTTGCCTCCTTCCTTCTGATCAATCAGGTTTTCCCAGTATTTGCTCACAGCTGCATTTTCTCTTCTGCCGTGCTAGCCGTTGAACACAGGGATTTCTGATTCCCCTTACACGTGCGTGGATATGCCGCGGGGCGTTTTCTTCCAAACGCCCCATGGGCAGAGAACACTGACTGTCATGATAGTGAGATCGTTTCCCAAATTAATTGATTCACTAACCCCAAAGAAGAAGATGATGATGACAGTGGGAGGCAGGAGTCACTCTCTCCCTTGCAAACCCCCAGTGCCCGGCCCTTGCAAGAAAAAAGCAAGAGCCATTCTTATGATCTCTCTCTCTCTCTCTCTCTCTCTCT